>JAJQKJ010000734.1:0-233773 GCA_029574335.1 Rana kukunoris
CCAGAATTTTCATGGAAGCTTTGGTGTTAATGGGGTAAGTTGCTGTTATGGAAGGGGAATGGATAATAACAGGGATGCATGTGTAATGTATTGTATGTGTATTGCATTAATACTTACAATTTTACCAAGATAGACTTACACAATATATTTCTTCTGCAGTCAGTCAAGCACAAACTGAGCTAAAGTAGGCACAATTTACAAGGGTACCATCATGCTTTTGGGTTGTGGCAGAATCCCAGTGCACTTAGAGGAAACCCACACAAAAAGGACCCTTGGTACAGGAGTAGATTACTGCAATATCGTACCATTGGTCTATAAATCTGGTTAGGGGTCATCTGATTATCAATGTGCACTGAAAATTGGCAAAGGTTCAATAAGAATACTGTAGTGACTTACAGGGTTTCTACTAACATAAGTATGATTATAGGCATCAATTGCATATGGGGACTGCCATTGCTGATTTCCTAAAAATATCAATTGCCTAGCTGTCTGGTTTAATTTAATTTCTTATTCATTGACCTAGAGCAGGGGGTCTCCAAACTGTGGCCCGAGGGCCAGATGTGGCCCTTTGTTAGCCTTTATCCGGCCCTTGGGGGACAATTTCTCTCACTGATGCCAACAGTGGGGCACTATATCTTATCGATGCCAATGATGGGATACAATTCCTCCTACCAATAGGGGGAAATACACTCCTTATTGACCACCAACACTAAGGCCATATTTATTCCTCACACTGCCAAGCCATAAAAATGTTCTGCCCCCGCTGGGCACAATCGGCCCTCCTAAAGTCTGAAGGACAATAAAGTGGCCCTTTGTGTGAAAGGTTTGGAGACCCTGTTGACCTAGAGCATGGGTCTTTAAACTATGGCCACCAGTTGTTCAGGAACTACAATTCCCATCATGCCTAGTCATGTCTATGAATGTCAGAATTTACAATGCCTCATGGGATGTGTAGTTCTGCAACAGCTGGAGGGCCGTAGTTTGAGAATCCCTGACCTAGAGCATGTACAAGAGGAGGGGGAGGCAGGAGGGGAAGTTGCCCCCGATGCAGTGAACTCATGTGGCGGGGAGGGGTCATAGGGTGAGTTTGAGTTCCCACCACTACACTGCTGGGAACTTGCTACAGTAGTTACAGTGAACTCTATCTACAGGCATATGTGTGTGCTGCCTATTGCATTAGGGTATGCACCTCAAAACTCTAATGCTTTTCTATGCACTGCAGCCTCAGTTGCACTGTACAGTGATTAAACGGGAAGTGGTCTGTGCTTAGCGGCTTCTTGTTCATTCAGAAACTGAAGCATAGTAAACACAGTTTTCATACGCTTCACTTCACTTAGCAGAAGCTGGGGGGAGGTGTAACACAGGAAGAAGCAAGCTAGGAGGGGTAATCAGCACTGCACAGAGTGATTACCTGGCTAGGGAGGGGGAATCGGCATTGCACAGAGTGATTAGGGTGTGCCCAGGCACACCTGGCACACCCTTGCGCACGCCTATGCCTACAGGAGTAGTGTCAGTAGCAGAGAGCAGGAGAGACCCCGGGAGTAAGTGTGGGCTTTGCTCTCCACGCCAGCTCCTTCCATCTGCTGGGACCGTAAATATGGTGGGGGGAGAATGTGAGCTAGGAGGGGTGATTTTTATTTTGGAGGGGGTTTGGTGCTATGAGGGCAGAATGAAGGGGATGAACTAGGAGGGGGTCTTGGGGACAAAGATTTGTGCTGGTAGCTGGGTTTGTACTAGTTGGAGGAGGAATGTTTGCATTTTTGTTTGGGGAGAATTTCGGCTTGCCAAGGGAAATTTGGACTTATGGGGGTGATTGTACAGAATAGTGCTGGATTTTTTTTTGGGGGGAAAGGTGGTAGGGAGGGATTTTTGCTAAGACGTGATGTTCACATATCGGGAAGAGAAGTTAAGGGGGTGGCTAGGTTGTCATTTCCGCCCCTGGACACCAGATGACCTTGTCCGGCACCGCATGTATGGTTCAAGTCAAGTCAAACTCTTCACTTGCATTCATGCTCCGTGGTTGAGTAAGTTAGAAATTATAGAAGCAGAAGACAGTAATGACTGTCAAATATCTAGTATTTTCAGAAAAAAGTTGCAACCCAAAAAAAAGTTGCATCCCAGCAAAAAGTTGCAACCCAGAAAAAAGTTGCAACCCAGAAAAAAGTTGCATCCCATTACCTTCTGTTTCATCTCACAGCAGTCACTTGGCAGCCTTCCAGCCTTCTAATGCAAACACAGTGCAGGTGCTTTAGGCTACTGAGAAATCAACTACAACCTAAGGGCACATTCACACTTGGGGCGTCGGCGGTAAAGCGCCGCTATTTTTAACTGCGCTTTTCAGATGCTAGTGGGTGCATTTAACCCCCGCTAGCGGACAAAAAAGGGTTAAAAGAGCCCACAAAGCCACCATTAATTTCAATAAGCAGGGGCGCTTTACACAAAGCGCTGCAAAGATGCTGCTTGCAGGTTTTTTTCAACCACTTAAGACCTGGACCATTATGCAGGTTAAGGACCTTGCTCTTTTTGTTTCGATTCGGCACTACTTCGCTTTAACTGACAATTGCGCGGCCATGCAAAGTGGCTCCCAAAAAAAATTGGCGTTCCTTTTTTCCCACACAAATTGAGCTTTCTTTGGTGGTATTTCATCACTATAAACAAAAATAGAGTGACAATTTTGAAAAAAATTCATTTTTTACTTTTTGCTATAGTAAATATCCCCCAAAAATATATATAAAAAAACTCATTTTTTTCCTCAGTTTAGGCCGATACATTTTCTTCTACCTATTTTTGGTAGAAAAAAAATCGCTATAAACGTTTATCGATTCGTTTGCGCAAAATCTATAGCGTTTACAAAATAGGGGATAGTTTTATTGCATTTTTACAAAAAAAAATTCACTACTACTAATGGCGACAATTAGCAATTTTTTTCGTGACTGCGACATTATGGCGGACACATTGGACACTTTTGAGACATTTTTGGGACTATTGTCATTTTCACAGCAAAAAGTGCTATAAAAATGCACTGATTACTGTGAAAATGACAATTGCAGTTTAGGAGTTAACCACTAGGGGGCGCTGTATGGGTTAAGTGTATTTCTAACGAAAGGGAGGCGGGGCTGGACGTGTGACATCATTGATCGTCTTTCCCTATTATTAGGGAACAGACGATCAATGACACTGCCACAACAAAGAACAGGGAAGGTGTGTTTACACACACCTCTCCCCGTTCTTCAGCTCCAGGTGACCTATCACGGGACACAGGCGGCGTTCGGATCCACGGGTCCCGCGGGCACGGTTACGGAGCTTCGGACAGCTGGGCTTAAAGAGACACGTACAGGTACGTGATTGTGCCCAGCCGTGCCATTCTGCCGACGTATATCAGCGTGAATGGGTCCTTAAGTGGTTAAACGTCTCGCAAGCGCTGGTGCACTCACATTGGAGTGACAGGAGAGGCGCTTTAAAGGCTCTTTGCAGGCGCAAATTTTTAGCGCTATAGTGCCTGTAAAGCGCCTTTAAAGTGGCCTAACTTTAATGGTTCCTGAAGTTACAGAGGTCAATGATTTATTTAAACTTAATTTACCAATTGTTAAGAATATGTAAATACTTTAACGTCTATAGGCTGAGCACAGGTACACTTTACACCTTGCAGGGTCACTTGAACCCCCCTTCCCAATAACATATAACTTTGGGGCTGCAATTTTGCAAATTTTATAGACTTATAGACCCAATATCAGTTGCACGCTCTACCTTCAGTGTTTTGTGCATAAAGTATCTATAATGAAAGGTTTCAAAGCAGAAAACCAGTAATCATTGCAAACACAATAGGAACATCCAGCTACAATTCAAAAATAAATAAACGCTAGAAAAGCCATTTTAAAAATGCGCCTCGGTTCTGAATATTCCCAATATAAACATATAACATTTGAAACATTTCCTTCATTTCTTTTGTGGCTATAAACCTGTGTGTAATTAAATATTGCACTTTTCCCCACATTACAGGAAAAAAAAAGTCAAATATATTTTTAGTCTAGTTAATAAAGTGAAACTGTATCTGCTCCAGTGATATGTGTCTGGAGCTTTGAGCTAATGCGATTTGCCTGCACTTCATAAACTAATGTCTTAGAAAATATTGTTGGAACTAAGAAGAGATCATAAAAAGATAACAATAAAAGATGAAAAAGAAACACTGCCAAATACGGAATATATTTCTTAAAGCATCAGGATTAAAGCCTTTGGGCCAGATTCACATACACTTAATGTTGCGCTGCGTAATCGAAATACTCTACGCTGCCGTATTTTTCCAGGCTCTACACTGAATCCTGGTAGATTTTTGCCCGTACGCTACGGCGGCGTAGTCTATTTCTCGCCGCGTAATCGAAATACGCGATTAGGGGGCGTGAAGCATTTAAATTAAGCGCGTCCCGCGGCGATCAAACTGCGCATGCTCCGTTCAGAAATTTCCGCCGTGCATTGAGCGAAATCACGTTGTTACGTCATTCGTTGTTTGAGTAGTGTCGTTTACGAACATTCCTATTCCCGGACGACTTACGTAAAAAATAATAAAAGACGTCGGAAAACGTAGAAATTTCGACGTGGGGAACGACGGCCATACTTAACATGGGCTGTCTAATATTAGAGCAGCAAAAAGCTGGTATAGTGTTACGCAAATAAAAGATGACTAAAGGTGCCGTAAGAGATTGCGATTGAAGATCGTAATTTCGGGGGTCGCCGGCAAAAGATCATTTGCATACCCCGACGTGGAAAACGACGGGAAGTCCACCCAGTGGCCGCAATTTTATTGCAGCGTAGATCCGAAGGCGTACGAACACGTAATCCAGTCGAATTGAAGCCCGCAGCCGTCTATTCATGGTTTGAGATTTTCGACTAGCTAAAAAACGCGCGTAATTTGAAATTACTCCAGTCTAACACCAGTTAGACAGGCGTAGTGGCTCTCTGAATCTGGCCCTTTGTTTCTGCGGAGGATGAAGAACATATTTTAATAAATACTGGGGTGCAATGACAGATCTCTTAGGCAATGCTCTCGCTAAATATTAGCTATGTGATAGACGTAAAAGCATATTCACCTAATCTGGCCATTTACAACCTTATTGGGCAAAGGTTGTATGTCTGTAGGTCTTCACTGATACACCCCTGGCTTTGCCTGCAAGTGATGGACTTTCCCAGCTTATTGCTATTGTTTTATTTGGAGACAACCACAGGACTCCACTGTAGGTACAAATACTCTTGTTAGGCAGCAAGATTGTGACTGCACAGGAGGCCATCATTTTTTGGCCCATAACCATGCATGCTTGTACCAGCTGAACATACTTATTTTTACACAGCACAGGGCTTAGTGGTTAGCAATGCAGAACTAGGGTCACCAGTTCAAATCCCCACCACAAAACGAGCTACATGGAGTTTGTATGTTCTCCCTGTGTTTGCATAGGTTTCCTCTCATACTCCAAAAACATGTTGGTAGGCAAATTGGCGTTAGTATGCATGGAAAGCAGGCACCTTAGATTGTAAGCTCCTTAAAGTACTATTAAAAGTATTTGTTAAAAAATAACAAACATTTTATACTTACCTACTCTGTTGCAGTGGTTTTGCACAGAGCAGCCGAGATCCTCCTCTTCTTGGGTCCCTACGGTGCTCCTGGCTCTTCCCTCCAGCCGAGTGCCCCCACAGCAAGCCATTCAGACACAGAGCTGTAACTCAGCTCCGCCCTCTCTCTCTCCTCATTGGCATACTGACTTTAAATGACAGCAGTGGGAGCCAATGGCATTGCTGGATTGAGATAGGCTCACGTAAGTATTGGGGGCTGAGGGGGGCTGCTGCACACTTCTGCCTATAGAACCACTTTAAGGGCAGGGACTGATGTGATTGTACAATATACTGTATATGTAAAGTGTTGTATAAATTGTTGGCCAGATCTAATTTAATGTCTAAATTAATGTTTAAACTACTGGCAACAAAAGTGAGTACACCATAAGTGAAAATGTCCAAATTGGGCCTAACATGTCAATATTTTGTGCGGCCACCATTATTTTCCAGCACTGCACTGCCTTAAACCTCTTGGGCATGGAGTTCACCAGCGCTTTACAGGTTGCCACTGGAGTCCTCTACCACTTCTCCATGATGACACCACAGAGCTGGTGGATGTTAGAGACCTTTTGTTCCTCCACCTTGCATATGAAGATGCCCCACAGATGTTCATTAGGGTTTAGGTCTGGAGACATGCTTGGCCAGTCCATCACCTTTACCCTCAGCTTCTTTAGCAAGACAGTGGTCGTCTTGTAGGTGTGTTTGGGGTCGTTATTATTTTGGCATACTACCTTGTTCTGAGTGGAACGTGTCCTGTTGTACCACTGTAAGGTCTTGGCAATCTTCTTATAGCCTAGGCCATCTTTATGCAGAGCAACAATTCATTTTTTTCAGAGAATTCTTTGCCATAAGGTGTCATGTTGAACTTCCAGTGACCATTATGAGAGAGTGAGAGCGATAACACCAAATTTAACACCTAAGACCTTGTAAAACGTATGCGTCACATGACCCTGGGAGGGAAAATGGCTAATATCGCCCATTTTGGACATTTTCACTTAGGGGTGTACTCACTTTTGTTGCCAGTGGTTTAAACATTAATAGCTGTGTTGATTTATTTTGATGGAACAGCTATCATGCCTCTGCCTGCGGGATTCGTGCTTGTCTGTCAGCCTTGCAATGCCTCATGAGGCTTGTAGTTTCACAACAGCTGGAGGGAGATCAGTTTGAGACCCCTGGTGTAGACTAATATAGGCATGGTTGAATAGGCTCAAAATGTTGCATAATTATAGCAATTATTAGGTATAAATGGGGCATCCCCATTTTTTTTTTCTTAGCAATAGGATGCCATATTTGCAACTGACTTTTAATGCTGCCATGTAAAAAAAATGATTTAACATTAAGGACTGTATACATGTTACAGATATCTTATCAAGACTGCAGACATCCTACAGGTGGCTGACAAAGACATCTCAATTGCTACTGTTTGACTGCAAAAAAAGCATCTGCCGGTATGCCGTGGGGAAATTGTCACCATTTTTTTTTTTTTGTGGTGTCCTGGGATGCAAGCAGTAAGAGCATGTCCTCGATTTTCAATGTGTTGCAGCATGCATCTTCAGGCAGTGCTCCAAGGAAGGAGGTCTACTTCTACGTTATATGGATACCCAACTCCTACACAGGGATAAGCCCAGTATATCCACCTTTGCAGACCAATCTGCCTCTGTACATCTGTCATCTCTAATTAAAGCTTATAACTTATCCCATCCATTAATAACCTCCATTATCCAGTAATTATTTTGGCAACGCTGAGAATTAGGGCACAGAAAAGAATGAACTGTAGTTTCAAAATGATAATTTTGAAATCGTGAAGGTCACAATTTGTTGCCATTTTGTGCTTTGGAAATATACAGCATTACTTCCTTGTTTTAAAGTTAGATCCCAGGATGAATGATGGCGGAATCTTAAATGTCACATGGAGCATCTAATTACAGAAAGTCAGGAGTTTGCCAATACTTATTAGTTATAATTATAATGATTTGATGTTTATCACTGACTATTAAAATAACTTGATTACCTGGTTGCATTGACATGCTGATGACCACTAGACTGGTCATAATGAGGATCTAGCATAGATAGGGAGCCAATGTAATTGTACAGCGTACTTGTTATTGTAAAGTGCGTTGGAACTGGTGGTTTGTTAAACTGTTATCTTTGAATTCTCAGGTATTGGGTATGAGGAATATCTGCTAAAAAGAAGTGAAGATTATTAGAGTAACAGAAATGAAAAGAGAAGTAGAGCGAGTTAGGGAAAGAAGGAAGGAAAGAAGGAAAGAAGGAAAGAAGGAGGAAAGAAGGAAAGAAGGAAAGAAGGAGGAAAGAAGGAAAGAAGGAGGAAAGAAGGAGGAAAGAAGAAGGAGGAAAGAAGGAAAGAAGAAGGAAAGAAGAAGGAAAGAAGAAGGAAAGAAGAAGGAAAGAAGAAGGAAAGAAGAAGGAAAGAAGAAAGGAAAGAAGGAAGAAAGGAAAGAAGGAAGGAAGGAAAGACGGAAGGAAGGAAAGACGGAAGGAAGGAAGGAGGGAAGGAAAGAAGGAAGGAAAGAAGGAAGGAAAGAAGGAAAGAAGGAAAGAAGAAGGGAAGGAAGGAAAGAAAGAAGGAAAGAAGGAAGGAAAGAAGGAAGGAAGGAAGGAAGGAAAGAAGGAAGGAAGGAAGAAAGGAAAGAAGGAAGGAAGGAAGAAAGGAAAGAAGGAAGGAAGGAAGGAAGGAAAGAAGAGAGGAAAGAAGGAAGGAAGGAAAGAAGGAAGGAAAGAAGGAAGGAAGGAAAGAAGGAAGGAAAGAAGGAAGGAAGGAAAGAAGGAAGGAAGGAAAGGAGGAAGGAAAGAAGGAAGGAAAGAAGGAAGGAAAGAAGGAAGGAAGGAAGATGTACAGTATATTGAGTATATTGAGGGATTTGCATGCAACATTTTTAAAGATTAGGGAACCCTGGATACTCCTTCACGTCCCTGCCCCTGACTAGCTATGGTTGGCTTTAAACCTTATTTGTACAGGTCCCGTGTCCGTGGTACTCGCTCTCTCTTGGGGCCCCTCTCCACTTCTCTGTTCTTTCTCTCTTTTCTTTCTCTGCTTCCCCTCTCTTCTCCCCATTCCTGATATGAAGGCTATCAAAGTAGACTGCTGTACTCCATGGTACAGAGTACCCCTGGAGCACAAGCTCATCAGAGGGCTGCTGTAAAAAAACTAAGAATGGGCATATCCTGTTCTTTCTTTAACTGTACTTAGATCTGTTACACAAGTTTTAAAAGATGACATCTACAATATAATGTAAACAAATCACATATTACTGTACCTTTTTCACTGTACACTAAACTGATCTCTTCAACATGTTTATGTATCCAAGATTGTCATTGGGCTTTATTGTAAAGGGAATGCCAAAAACGTGAGGCCTTACTGCAGTAAAATGTAATGCAATCTAATAATACAATGTAATACAATCGAATAATACAATGTAATACAATCTATACCCCTGAATAGGGGAGGGCTGTCCTACAAATCTGTACACTAATCTGGTGCATTTTTATTTTTGACCTTTTTTTTTATGAGTAGCGATATATTTAACCAATACTAAAAAAAGTAATATCATCCTTTTAAGCCAGAAACTAGTTTTAAAGAGTCCCTGTCACCAAACTAAAAATTGGCAGTAAATGCACAGAAATTCAAGTAATTGAAATATTTACTTTTATTGTGTTTCCGTTACATAAATCATTTTTTATTCACTTGCTTGCAATGTACGTTTAGGCTAGGTTCACATCTGTGCAGGCGGTGCCACTCAGGGACCTGCACAAATACCAGTAGCTGCAACCACCCACATAGAGAAACATGGGACCCATAGGCAGGTGCCATTAATTCTAAAGAAAATCACAACCATACTGGGAGTAGAGGTTCCAAAAATAGTTCAGGGATAGTTCATTCTTTCCTGGGTGCTGCAGGGCACGGCAGTCCGTTCAAATGAATGGGCACTATTGCCCTCACAAACTGTGGCACACACAGCCAAACAGGTGTGAATCTAGCCTTCGAACCTGGTAGATAATGTGATTACTCCAAAAAGAGTCAAATACCAACACAGCCCCTCTCTCATTGCACTTCATAACCTTCTCCTCTTCTGGGAGCATCTTATTACAGTATATGCTAGCCCAGCTCCTCTGCCCCTAACCTACCTACATAACATAACTTTTATGAAGCTTCTGGGGAGCAGTAAAAGGGAATATAATAAAGTGACAGCTTTGATAGAGCTGCTGAAAATCTAATCCAAGATGGTGGTACCCAGCACAGTCTTAGGGCCTTTTGCATGTCTTCGCAAGGGGGGCTGTTAGGCCGCGTACACACGATCGGTCAAAACCGATGAAAACGGACTGAAGGGACTGTTTCATCGGTCCGAACCAATCGTGTGTGGGCCACATCGGTCAGTTATACTTCGGTCAAAAAAAAGAGAACTTGCTTTAAAATTTGACCAATGGACGCCTGACCGATGGGTCAAAACCGATCGTTAATATGCAAAAGCATCGGTTAAAAGGCCACGCATGCTCAGAATCAAGTCAACGCATGCTTGGAAGCATTCGTTTTTTTTCAGCACGTTGTGTTAAAACACATAAACGTCACCGCGTTCTAACACGATCATTTTTTTAACCGACGGTGTGTAGGCACATCAGACCATCAGTCAGCTTCATGGGTTAACCGATGAAAACGGTCCTTCGGACCGTTCTCATCGGATGGACTGATCGTGTGTACGCGGCCTTAGAGGTAAATCTGTATATAATATGTTAAATGCAGATATAAATTTTATGAGAAGATTGTCGTTGAAATGTTCTGGTGATAAAGTCTCTTTAATACACAAGAAATGGCATTAGTAATCTAACCTGTTTCTGTATGAGTAAACATGAGGAAATATAAACTCATGTGAATATCCTTAGGGTTTGGAATCTGATTTATAATGTGAGTGTTTCTTTTCAGCCAAGCAACAATGCAACAGAAGGACAGGCCGTCACGGTGGAGATCATCTTAACGATGCAACTTCTGCTTTGCATTTATGCCTCTACAGACAACAGGCGGGATGACAATGTAGGATCACCTGCACTCTCCATAGGACTCTCAGTTGTGCTGGGTCACCTGGTTGGGGTAAATACTAATATTTATTACTTCTTGATAATAACTCCAAATTGTCCAAACACTGCTGTTTTATAAGGAACTTTTAGAAATATTATTAGCGCCTAAGTGTACTTTTTGATTAGAATTCCTCTTGAGAAATAGCAGTGTACTTCATAGTATGAACATTTTCCCAATCACTCCTGTGCCTACATGTGAACAGGGTGCAGCGTGGTGTGTTGGTGAACAGGCACCACACAGATGCCAAAGCAGATGATAGCAGTGTATTTATGGGAAGTCCTAACAAGGTACAACCAGGTGTGGTAGGTAGGCACAGCCATACGGAGCCAATTATAGAATCTGCAAAGAATAGCTTTTACTTAGGAGGATGCCAACAGCTTCTGCAGTCGAAATGTGGCCTGGCCGGTTCATACTGAACTGCTAGGTTACTCCAAACAGAGGATAGGCGTAGTCCCTAAGCCGTCTCTACTCCTCTCGTACCTCTCTCTAGTTCTAAACACTTTCCATAACAAACGGGGAACCTGTCCCTACATTCAACATTTGCAAAAATGCAAACCAAACCCAGGAGCCAGCATCTTCAGTAGACACTGCTCTGACCCAAGATGGCTTTGGGGTTAGTCAGGGCAATAGCATCCAATCGGATGACTGCTCTCTTGATAACAGCAGGAAGTAGGAGAGGAATAAAGTTCTTCACCCCTTCCTTTCCATTTCTGTACCACTGCTAGAGCCTAGAGCCAGCTACTGAAGGCAATACAGACTCAACCTCCATACATACAGTCTTATATATGTATATCGGCAGTGTGAGATATAAGATTGGCATTAACCTTATTTATTTCTTTTTCTTTTTTTTTTTTATGCAACTAAGGTACCTGATATCTTATAATTTTCTGTACAGTAGAACATAGGTGACAGGTGTAACCACATATGTTTTTCATTTGTATATTAGTTGTTTGCCTGGAGTAGGGTTAAGGATCTCCAGCCATAATAATAAACTTTTGTACACAGTATCAGGTTTTATGCCCACACTCAGCTTTTGCTGAAAGGTATAATTTAAAGGGGTTGTAAAGACAAAACTATTTTCCTCTTAAATTAAAGTCTGACAGTAGCCGATAAAGTAAAAATTAATATTTTGCATAATAACTAGTTTGATACCTGTTGAAATTGAGCTGTTTTATTCACCTCCGTCACTGTTGAATCGTTATTCTCACTGACTTCCTGGTTTGCGGTGCGCATTCATTCTTGCTACATCACGGCCTAATGGGAACTACAGTACCCATTAGGCTTAGCCTCCATGCCTGTGAGGGATAAGAGAGCATCTTCACACAGGGCTGTAGTCATAGGGAGGGGGTGAGCACATTCTGCTTTCCACCATGCAAAACGGCTCAGGTGCTGGTGGAAAGCAAGAAGAGGAGAGACAGGAAATGGCATTTTCAAACCTGGATTACTGTATTTTGGAGGTCAAAAGGAAAAACGAGGTTAGTGATATTTAAATGCTCTAGCTTACAACAATCAATTGATCTAATAAAAAAATGAACCTTTAGTGTTCCTTTAAACATCACTACTCTCCATAGATGTGTTTAAACCTTAATTGCACTATCTGCAGTGGCTAGTAAGCCTTTAACCAAACTAGAGCATTATCAGCATTATCTAAACTTTATTTTCTTTTTTTTCCCGAGTGCAGTACATCCAAAACCAAGGGTAAATAGCTGTTCACTTAATACATTTAGCAGTTTGCCTTATATTCTGTTTTTTTTTTACAACTGTCCCCAAAAGAATTTCTAATAAATTCCACTCAATACAAGATAACCTCTTTTGGGCAATCTGCCATACCGTTATCTGAACTTGGACAAAATGAAATTCATTGCTAAACTCTTACCACAAGCAATTCCTGAAATATTGGAATTGTGTAATGTACTTTATCATGTTCATGCTTTCTCGTATCTATTATCTTATAACTGTGTTAAATACTAAGCAGAGATCTTAGAGCTCTGATAATAACCCCAATCACAGGATGTGTACAGGAGAGAAATAACATACAGAACATAGTTACATAAAGAAAAAAGGTATGTATACCGCTCAAGGTGAGTGGCAAATCAGAGGTTCCGCTTCAGGATTCCCAGGTGCTGGTCTGCCTCGATAAACTTAAAAAATCATTTAGAATAGAACTGAATCACCAATTTCAGGGCTTCAGCAAATTTATAAAAGCAGCCTAGACTGAAGTATTGTGTTTCTTCAACAAAAAGCTTTACTTCCTAAACCCCATTTAGGAGCAGTCCTAGAGTGCCTTCCATCCAATCTTACCTAGATAAATGAGTAGATGTTGCCCCAAAAATGACAGACATTTGTCTCATCCTTTGTAGTTCTGTGATTTGCCAGTGTTTTTTTCAGCAGGTAGCAAACTGGCACATTCTACTTAACACCTCCTTCCAGAGTGTCAGAAGTGTCGGAGGACTTGCGCGTCAAAATTGCTACAGGCAAATTTTTTCCATCTGAAAATTTGAGAACCAGCTCTCAATCTTTTGCAGGCATAAATTCCGACAGCAAAAGTCTGATGGAGCATACACACAGACTTTTGCTGTCGGAATTTCCGATCGTGTGTACGGGGCATAAGACGACCCCTGCCTTGGTAAAGAAGCTGAGGGTAAAGATGATGAACTGGCCAAGCATGTCTCCATACCTAAACCCTATTGAGCATCTGTGGGGCATCCTCAAATGGAAGGTGGAGGAGCGCAAGGTCTCTAATATCCCCCAGCTCTGTGATGTCATCATGGAGGAATGGAAGAGGACTCCAGTGGCAACATGTGAAGCTCTGGGGAACTCCATGCCCAAGAGGGTTAAGGCAGTGCTGGAAAATAATGATGGCCACACAAAATATTGACACTTTGGCCCAATTTGTTGCCAGCGGTTTAGACATTAATGGCTTTGTTATACAAGCTGTACACTCACTACTTTACATAGTAACAACATATCAGTTCTTCAGTGTTGTTGCATGAAAAGATATAATAAAATATTTGCAAAAATTGTGAGATACTGTATATGATATCAACAATGATTTTGAAAGGGAAAGCTATTTTGCTTATACTTTGCCTATAGATCACAGGAGTGCAGTTTGTTCTGCACTCCTGTGACCCATTTTCAGCAGATGGTGGGCTAGGTCCAGGCTCTAAAAAATCCTAAATATATGATTGACATCCAGCCAGAAACCCGGATCAGCACCTGGCTCACCCTATCAGCAATCAGAGCAGAGCAGAGACCTGGAGACTGACAGTCACGGCTCTCTGCTTAGAGTGGAACGAAGGGGAAGAAATGAGCAATCAGCAGTGTTTGATTGCTTAGTTCTTACTGCAGATTTGGCTGGGGAAAGAAGCAGCATCAGATCGATGCTGCATCCACCCAGGTGAGTATAAAGGTTATTTTATTAACACCAGAATTACAATATTTACATACAATAGAAAAAATCTCAGAAATGCCGTAACCAATAGCAAATAAAAAGCACAAACAGCATTACAATTGGCAGCTACGGTTTTCTGTACTTCTCGCTTGATCACTTTTAGTTGCTTTAGTAAGTAACCCGTACTATGCAATATTTGGATTTTAGCTTAAAGGTCCTCATCTTTTAGCATGGACCTTTGATAACGGCGTGAAATAACTCCTAAAGGCCATTGATTTGACTGAATATACAGGTCTCTCCAGTCTCCACAACATGTCAAATAGTTTATCATTTGAGCAGAAGAAACCCCGTGGGAAAGGAAATAATTTGCATGTCAGATCTTATGTGAAGCAGCCATTAACTTTTACAACCTATCATCATTTATGTAAAATGCTCCATAATTCTTACTTATTATCAACATTTTAATTTTACTGCATACTAATATATTTTAGGCTGATGAATAGCTGGAAACTTTAAGATTTCTAAGTGGGCAACATAAAAGCTGATAACTTCTGATTTGCCTGGTTTCCTACCAGTTTAAAGCCTTAGTTAGAAAGAGACACCCTGCAGCTTTAAAAGTTATGGCTCCCAGTATGCTTTGTGATCCTAGTGTACCTTAGGAAACATTTGTATAAAGTGACTTACAACAAATTAAAATGTGTTAGTACAGAGTCAGACCAAATAGGAGGAGTGAAGAGAGCTGGGGTCATTTTCCTGACAAATGTATAGGCTGGAAGATATTTGCTATCACTTTTGCAAGTACCAACAGAACACCAATTTAGTAAAAATAAGCCTAGGTGTATACAGTACAAAAGCTATACGTGTTAGATGGTCTTTTGTGCTGCAGGTACTGAAGAAAATAAAAATAAAATTAGCCTAGAAATTAAGAAAACAAATACAACCACCACATCTAAAGATTAGTAAGCTGCGGTATATTACATTTTTTTTCTTGGGTTTGGATACACTTTAAGGATTGTAGAACATGAATATGTAATGAGTAGACCTGTCTCCAAATTCACATATATCAACTGAGGTGTAAATAGTAACAAGGATTTTAAAACATGATAACATATTGTCACATGTATTTCAAATGACCTTGGGTTCTCCATAACCTGTAAAATAGCACTTAGCTTGTGGTCTTCCATCTTTTTATTCACATTATGTCTAATACGTTTTTTATTGAAAATATGGCATGGTCACTTATATTATGATATGTATTATTAATTATTCCTTTTGGATCTAGATTTATTTCACTGGCTGCTCTATGAATCCAGCACGCTCCTTTGGACCAGCACTGATAGTGGGAAACTTCACCTCACACTGGGTAAGATGATGCTACACAAGAAAATGTCCTACATTTTAGAGACTTGCGATGTCCATATTAGGGCCAAGTTATATGTAGTGCTAATCTGTGTCTGATTTGTGTCACAGGTTCTTTTTTTCTTCTTTTGGCTCAGTAAACACTATGGGTTGCCTTTTTTTAAAGTTTATTGTGGATTAACTTTTATGAGTCTTAGGAAAGCTATGGGATACTCAAGGACACAAAGCAAGAATGAAAAAAACGACACCATAAGTAGTATTCCAGGCCAGAGAAGCCTTAATGTTAGTGCACCAGTGGTTAATAGCAGTCATTAGGAACCTTCAACCAAGTCTGTACTCACAGTGTCCCTGGGACTTAAATGTCTCTCTCCAGACTCAGGCAAACAGTCTCCTCAGTAAAGTCTCCAAACTGGATCCTCGAAGAAACCCCCTCTTTTAGCTTGCAAAGAATATGCAGCAGAATAGCCCCTCACAGCTATACACAGATGTGACCTTGTGACCTAAAACCTCTCTTCCTGGAGAAGAACAGGGTTACCACATGCCTCTTATACACAACCGTTTTCCTCTGCAAAACCCATCAAGAAAAAAATGCTGGCAGAGCTTTTTTGCCGAGAAAAACGGTTGTGTGTATGTTTTTCGTCGAGAAAACTGTCGTGGATCTCGACGAGAAAAAAAGAGAACATGCTCTCTTTTTTCTCGTTGGTAGTCTCAATTTTCTCGTTGTGGTTCTCGTCGGGCTGGTTTACGACGAGAAACACGTTCGTGTGTATGCTTAAAAAGCCACGCATGCTCAGAATAAAGTATGAGATGGGAGCGCACCTTCGGTAAAAGTAGCGTTCGTAATGGAGATAGCACATTCGTCACGCTGTAACAGACTGAAAAGCGTGAATCGTCTCTCACCTAACTTTTACTCTACACACGGTAACATGAGATTAGCAAAACCAGCCCAAAGGGTGGTGCCATCGGAATCGAACTTCCCCTTTATAGTGCCGACGTACATGTTGTATGTCACCGTGTTTGAGAACAACGAGATTTTGTCTCGACAGTGTGTATGCAAAGAAAGCTTGACAAGAATCTCGTCAAGCTTGACAAGAATCCCGTCAAGCTTGACAAGAATTTTGTCAAGCTTGACAAGAACCTCGTCGAGAAAAACAATGTTTCTTTTACGACGAGATTCTCGGTCGTGTGTATGAGGCATTAAGCTCTAAACTATTTATGCACTCCCCCATCCACCCTCTGGGCACCCTTCCCCAAGGATTGGCTGGAACCACATAACTATTCAGGCTGCTTATTTGACTCTTCCAGCCCACTATTTTCTAGAAGCCTCAGGAAAACAGAGGGAAGCAATCAAACCTGCAGCCTGCTCAGCCCAGAACAGCCCAAGCAATCACAAGATGCCCATCTGATTACAGGAGAGCCACAAGAACTACATTTACCTAACCTAGATAGCAAGCAATCTAGGAGGGTGCTACATATAGGAATTAGCAAAGCTGCTAGATACCTAGGGCCAGATTCAGATTAAAAAATGTAAGTAGCTCATTTGCATTATTTACGCGAAGCGCCACCTAGTGGCCAGCGTAAATATGCAACTTAAGATACGACGGTGTAAGCAAATTATGCCGCTCGTATCTTAGGAGAAAGCCGGCGTATCTTCTTTTCTGAATAGCAAAAAAAGATACGCCGGCTATTTTTAGTATTTACGCAGTGGGAAAATACTACATACATAAAAGTAATAAAGCTGTCCTGTGCATATAATATATCTGCTAGATTGATGCCTCCCCAGCACTATGGCCTCACTACGCCATAGATATCCCCCCAGCACTCTGACCCCAGATATCCTCCCAGTACTCTGCCCCCTCTACACCCCAGATATCCCCCCAGCACTCTGACCCCTCTACATCCCAGATATCCCCCCAGCACTCTGATCCCTTTACACCTCAGATATCCCCCCCAGGACTCTGACCCCTCTATACCCGACATTTTCCCCCCAGCACTGTAACCATATACCATAAGATACCCCTTGTATTGTGACTCCACTACATCCCTGATACCCCCTATACTGTGGCCTCTCTACATCCCTTCCTTCGAGTCCCGAGCATTCAATCTGTATAGAGCTAGGTCAGAGCATCACTGGCGCTATGGTCCTGCCCCTTCCTGCTGGCTGTAAAATAATAGGTATCATTCTACACAGCAAGGTGCACCGCTTGCCAGCCTGCCTCCCCTGTGTATCCATCACTCTCAGTGCCATCATGGGGCCCCCAATTTCGGGGAAGCATGGGCTGAAGGACCAGCTGCTTTGGCAACAACAGCAACAGTCAGAAAATGTTCTACATCTGCTCTTAAAGGGGTTATAAAGGTTCGTGTTTTTTCACCTCAATGCACCTTATGCATTAAGGTGAAAAAACACCTGGCAATCACCGGCCACCCAGCCCCCCGTTTTACTTACCTGAGCCAGTTCACCTGCTTGGCACGTCCCTGGCATCCTCTTCTCCTTGGAGTCCTGGCATTGATTGAATAGATTGATAGCAGCGCAGCCATTGGCTTCCGCTGCTGATAATCAAATCCAATGACGCAGACGCTGGGGGGGCGGGGCCGAGTCTATGGACGCCAAGTGTATGATTCTGAAACGCGCTCATAAGGTAACCCCCTCGGGAGAGCTCTTCTCCTAGGGGGTTATCTATTGCAGGGAGGAGCCATGAAAGCTGCCGAGGGACCCCAGAAGATGATGTTTGGGGGCCACTCTGTGCAAAATGAGCTGCACAGTGGAGGTAAGTATGACATGTTTATTTAAAAAAAAAAGAAAAATTAACTTCAATATCCCTTTTGTCCTCAAATACATAATATGGTTTCATAAGAACAGTAAGAAATGTTTTAGTCATAAACGGCATACATATATTAGGACATTTCTGTGTTTAAAGGGCCAGTCCACCTAAAAATAATATTGAAGTTAGGTAGAAAGTTGAAGGCCTTTTCATAGGTCTTGGATACTACAACAGAGAAAAAGGGGGGGTTGGTAGATGCAAAGGCAGAGTCCCTCTGACAAACAAGCAACTACAATATTAATAATAATAATAATAATGATAAGTCCAAAAAAGGTCCATCACTAGGGCAAGCTGATCCAGGAGCTGAAGCAGACTCTGAAGTACATGGAAGATTAAAACAAAGGAAGAAGCACCTCTAAGTGCACTAGGATCAATAGATTTACCAGAGAGATCCCCCTGCTATAATTCTCAATTTTGTTCCGTCAGCATTTGTGTCTTGGATGTTCCCACCCACCATGTTCTTCACCCCCTGTTGCATTATCCATAATAATACAATATATTTAATAAAACTAACAAGGAGAGAAAGAACCCCTCATACTGGCCATAGGGGACATTTAGACCTAAATACTCATGTACAGATATATGTGATATAGGTGATATATGAAACTGTAAGATGGTTCAACTGGCTTTCATCTACCAAAATCTGAAATACCAGCTTTGAATGGACTGACATTTTAATGTTGCCATGTGCAATGTGTGTATATGTTCAAACAAGTAAGGCATCAGATGTATGTGAATACACATTTACAATTTGTTTAGCTCTGAAAACACTAAAGTCAATAGTGACTTTATAGTAAAAAGTTTCACAGGATGTTTTAATAATTTTTTTTTTTTACAATTTATATTTTGAATCAAATCAACCATTTTTAACAGATCTTCTGGATTGGACCTATGGTGGGAGCCATACTTGCATCATTGATCTACAACTATGTGCTATGTCCCCAAGAGCAAACCTTCCGTGAGAAACTAGCAATTCTATTAGGGAAAATGCCATCCATTGAAGTAGAAGAAGATTGGGAAGAAAGACAGGAACAGCCTCGGAGAAAGTCAATGGAACTTCAGAACTTGTAACCTCTTGTCAAATTCAGTCACGGAAAAAAAACACTTTATTATGTATAAATTTACATTGTTCAAATGTACCCTGAAGGAAAAGGTTTATGATGTCTAATGATAATTTCACATATCACTAAAAAGAACTTGTATAGTAAGTTGGATTCTAGATTAAAAAAAAGAGCTGATATGAACTGTTTCTTACAGTTATCTACCCTTCATTCTTATTTTCTAAGCACCAAGAATGGATAACCCCTACCTCCAATCTTTAGATGTTTCTGGATCTTTCAGTGTTGCAAAATCAAGGCTCCCCTCTTCCTGCAGGTCCTAAAGATCCTACACAGGGCTCCCACTCAGTAGTGTATTTAAGTTTTGTGCTGCCCTAGGCCTGACTAAACTCATGCACCCCCTAATTTAAATATAACTCACCTCTTCCTGTCAAGGCCACATCCCTTTCTAGTTCTTAGGGCCTGGGGGGGGGGGGCAATGGATTCCCTTAATTTGCATGGTTATCCTATCACTTCCTGTTTGGCAATGGGGCAGGAAGTGAAGGGAAATCTCTGCAATTGCACAGGGATGGTAACAAATAAACTTACAGGAGCTATAACCCTCCAATACTCCCCTACTCCCCTACTCTAGCACAAATGTCTGATAATTTTATGGAGAAGACTAAGAAGATATAACCATGCCAATGGTACAGCAAAAAACATATAGCACAGTGAGGAAGGTCTGTGGTCCAGGCTGATATGAAAATCAAAATTAGAAGCTGCTTGCCTTACACTAAGGCCTCGTACACACAATCAAATCTGTCCGCTGGAAACGGTCCGCTGGACCGTTTCAGCAGACAGATTCGATTGTGTGTACGGCCGAGCCGACGGATTTGGCCACCCGACAGATTTCAAAGCTTGCTTTGAAATCTATCGGGTGGGAATCCGTCCGCCTGACATGTCTGCTGGTTAGTACACTTACCAGCAGACATGTCGTCCCGCACCGCTGCCGAATGGATTCGGCGCATGCGCGGAAGTGTTTTACTTCCTGGTGCGGTGACGTGGCGGTGTCAACGTCACCGACACGTCAGCGCGCCGTCTGCTGGCGGGGATTTTGGTTTGCTCGTGTGTACACGCGAGCAAACCAAAATCCCAGCAGACAGATTTGTTCAAATCTGTCGGACGGACAGATTTGAACAAATCTGTCTGCTCGTGTGTATGAGGCCTAACAGTGTAGCACAAGCCGGTGGTGACTCTTTCCATGCTGCCCCCCTGCAAAGTGCTGCCCTAAGCCTGGGCCTTGTTGGCCTAGGTGAGAATACAGTGTTGCTCTCACTACTGTTTCTAGGAGGTCGTAAAACTTGATAGGCACTCCTTTTAACTACATTGAGAAGCACCAATCTTTTAGGAAATGTCTACTTTTTTGGGGGAAATCCTCATTATTACAGAAAGCTCTTCTCATAATAAGACATCTTCTTTATATACTCAAGTCTACTAATCACCCTAAGCACCTCCCAACTTTCTCCAGGGCCAGAAAGGAAAGTCTAGTGTAATTCAATAGGTTAATGGGTACTGCATACATTATGATGACTATTACTGCATTAAGAGCCTGTGAGATAAAAATAGTAATATGGTAGTCAGAGTTGGATCAGCAGATTCTGTAGGCAGAGAATTTTTTTCTTCCAAAGCAGATTTTTTTTACTAGGATCATCGCACAGGATTTTTTTTTATTGGAAAAGTCATTTAAACCTGTGTTAGAATATTGTCACAATGTTTAAATGAGCTTTAAAAAGGTACCATTATTTCTGCTGGTGATATCAAAACATGTGGGGTGATATAAATATACATGGAAACGCTGCCCCTTTGTCTCTGCCAAAGACACAGGCTACGTTCATTATGTTCACGCTTTTCCTTTATTAAAAATAAAATAAAAAATGATCTTCTAAAAACCTAGATAAAGGCAACAATACTGTGTACAAATTTACTCTGATAGAGAAAATCATTCTTGATCTCAAAGATTTATAAAACTAGTAGTGTCCATCCAGACCTTTCTCCTATGCAGCGGCATACAGAGTAGGTTTCAGTAGGTGTGTGGATAATCAATGTGAACATAAATCACAAATAATTATACTACTTTAACTGCAGAGTGATTTATTTTTATTTTTTGAAGGAGAATAAAGGGTAACTAAAAGACTTTTATACTGTATATTTGCCTAGGGATATCCCGTAACCTAAATGTTTCAACAAGTCTACAATTAGCATACATTTATCCACTGGTTCCTTCCAATGATAACATGCTAAGCACTTGTAATTACTATTATTATTGATATGCAAAGTAAGTTGGTTACTACACATGCCAAAGTAGAACCATGGCAAGGGAGGATTGATTTGCTGCTTAAACAGTAATTAATAGGTACCAAATTGTACAGTACATGTCTTTTATAAATAAATACATTTCTGAATAAATTATAATATTGCTTTATTATGTTTGTCAATAATGTTTGTGCACATAAATATGCAAGAAAATATGTAAAGGCTAGGTCCACATTTAGCAAAAAAAGCAGGGGTTTAATCAATTTAGTATTGATTTCTACTTATTAATTTTCTTTTGGGCCGGGTTCACACTGGTCCGACATGACATGTGAAAATCAATGTTTCCCTATGAGAGCCGTCTGAACTGATCCGACACAAGTTGGTCCGACTTTGAAAATTCTCCTTGTACTACAGTACTTTGGTCCGGCTTTGATCCTACTTCAGTCCATTGAATATCACTGAAGTCGGATCAAATTAGGAGCCTTGCCCTAACCATGCAACTTTTGACATCCGACATGTGATTACAGCACCAGTAAAAGGAATTTATCTCACTCTGGGATTGTTTTGATTGGTCAAAGAACAAGTCAGACTATAAAAAAGTCAGATCAAAGTAGTATCCTGTTTATTCAAGTCGGATGGATGTAGGACCGATGCAGGACTGATGTCGCAGAATAAAGTAGGATGAAAGTGGGATGACTGTCGTGTAGTATCAGTGTGAACCCCTGCCTGATACAACATGCTGATCCTTACCAACATTCACCTGTTTAATTACTCTAGATGTTGTTAAAAAATTCTTCTTCCACTTTGTGCTGGTTCTGGGGTTTTTAACCCCTCATTCACAGGGGGAAATTGTGCTTTCATATTTAGTTTACAAATAAGCCTGCAAAGCATTGCAATTTCGACTGTGGGTTAAAAGTCAAGCTTCCACAGACCCTCCTTCCAGTTCCCTGTCCATACTGAGGTATGAGCTTTTATTTAGGGAGTTGGAGAGGTGTAAATGAATTATGTGAAAATGTGTGTTCCACTGAGAACTATATGTCTATCGCAGTGGTATATTGGCAAGTGTAGTTCCTACTCTACCCAACAGGTGTGGTGACTTGCCACCTCAGGGATTTAGTGGAGTCTTAGGTGGAATTTTGCTCCCCTGCAGCCTCCAGAAAAGTCTTAGTGGGAGCAGCTGTCTGACTGCAATCTGCAACCCCCAGTGACCTTCTGCGGCCATCTTGGTTGGGACAGTGCTAATAAATAGCAGTGTTCTGAGTTTGGTGAGCATTTGTGAGTGGATAGAGTAGGAAGAGAAGACCTGCTTATCAGGGACAGTGCATTGGTTTTAGGGAGAGGTCCCTGGGAAAATGTGAGGAGGCTCAGTGTAGGGGACACTCTGCTTGCTCTTTATGGCCTCTGGTCTCTAGAGTCACTCACTGCCTCTTGCTTGAAGCTGCTGCTGCTGCTGCTGCTGCTACCTGTGTCAGCACCCTGCCAGTCAGCCACCTATCCAGCAGATGCCGCCCCAGTAATGTAGGCCTTGCCTGAATTGTGCCTTAATATGCTGAATAGATACTGCTGTACATCTGTTCAAGGGCTGCAACGTCTAGTTCAGGAATATGCAATTTGCAGACCTCCAGCTGTTGCAGAACAACAAGTCCCACGAGGCATAGCAAGACTCTGACAGCCACAAGCATGACGCCCAGAGGCAGAGGCATGATGGGACTTGTAGTTTTGCAACAGCTGGGGGTCCACTAATTGCATATCTCTGGTTACTGACCAGCCTATGCACATTGACTCCTCACTCCTGTGTATTAAGGACTGAAGCAGCACCCGGCTGGGAATGGCACTGTGCCTGTGTGGAGAGGCAATTATACCGGTTACTGAAAGTGTTATTGAGCCGGTTACAGCATGTGTTACTGAGCCTGTTGCTGAAGTGTTACTGCACCTGTTACTGTAAGTGTTCCTATACCTGTAACCACAACTGTTTTACATTTGTTGCTAACCATATCAATACTACTGCTAGTGACTCTATTCTATCATCAGCTTTTCTACTATCCTTAAAGCTACAATCTTATAAATGCAACAACTGATGAAACCTCGAGGAGACCTATATCGTGGATGGGAAGAATAAATCTATTAAAAATGGTGATTCTACCAAAACTTCTTTACAAATTCCAAATGCTCCCGATAGAGATACCTCAATGTTTTTTTAAAACTTTGAAATCAATCATTTTGAAATATATCTGGCAGAATAAAAAACCTAGAGTAAGGCCACGTACAAACGACCGGTTTCCTCGGCAGAATCCATCAAGAAACTCGGTGGGAGAGCTTTTTTGCAGAGTGTGTACGTTTTTCATCGAGGAAACTGTCGAGGAACTCGAGGAGCAAAAAAAGAGCAAGTTCTCTTTTTCCTCGACGGGAGTCAATTGGCTCGTCGTGTTCCTCGTCGGGCTGCTTTTCGACGAGAAACTCAAGCGTGTGTATGCTAAGAAACCCGTGCACCTTCGTTAAAAGTAGCGTTTGTAATGGAAATAGCACGTTTGTTACGTTGTAACAGACTGAAAAGTGTAAATGTCTCTTACCAAACTTTTTCCTAACACGCAGTAACATGAGATTAGGAAAAGCAGCCCCTACCGTTGTATGTGTTGAAGTCACCGCGTTTGAGAACGAGGAGATTTGTTCTTTAACGTGTGTACGCAAAGCAAGTATGTTGAGTTCCTCAACAAGCCCAACAAGGAACTGGACGAGGAAAATTATGTGTTTTGCCCGACGAGTTCCTCGGTCGTGTGTACGAGGCCTCAGTGGTGGGCTCCTATCTAGGAAAAAAAAAAGAAGGAGGCTTGGGGGTGCCTAATATTAAAATATACTATACGGCTGTAATAATTGCAAGATTAGTGGAATGGGCAAACACAAACACAAATAAGAGATGGGTAAAAATGGAAAACACATTGCACAAGTTACACACAGACACAGTGAGGGAAAAATATTTGGACACCACCTAAAAATAGAAAACTTAATTCTGACACGCACGAGTTAACTAAAATTGTTTTTAAAGTATAGGATAGATTATATCGACTGGAAAAGTGGGAGTACAATTCCCCACTAATTCCATTGTCGGGAACAAGCTTTTTCATCCCAGGAAATTTGACACGGATGGGAAGATATATGGGAAAGGCACAATTGAAAGATATAACGACACAAGGGCAAATCAGGACAAGAGTAGATTTAATAACAATGCATGGGTGGCAGCAGGTAAGCGAGTGGGAGCTCAGTGAAGCTGGCCCCCCTACAATCAGCACAAATAAAAACTCAAGTGTGTTTCTTTAGTGCTACGTTTCTGCTGTTTTGTGCCGCAAAAAATTACGCTTGTGCTGCTTTTATTTTTAAGATATTAGCAATTGTTTTTTCCAGACTATGACATCACACAGCCCCCCTACAACAGCCAAATGGCACAAAACAGGTCTCATTGGTTAGTGCTACGTTTGTGCTCTTTTGTGCTGCTAATATTTCCATTTTATCTTTTATCATTTTTGCGTTATTTATGATTTATTAAAGATCACCAAAGGTCACACAGCCCCCCTACAATGCCCAAATGACACAAAACTGGTCTCGTTGGTTAGTGCTACGTTTGTGCTGGTTTGTGCTGCTAATATTTTTATTTGTGCTGTTATGGTTTTAAAGTTCTAACAGTTTATTTATTTTTTCAAACACCACTCACTTTGCCCAACTTACAATCAGCACAAATAAAAACTCAAGTGTGTTTCTTTAGTGCTATGTTTGTGCTGTTTTGTGCTGTTTAAATTTCCTTTCTATCTTTTATTGTTTTTGTGTTAATAATGATTTATCAAAGGTCACGAAAGGTCACACAGCCCCCCTACAACACCCAAATGACACAAAACTGGTCTCATTGGTTAGTGCTACGTTTGTGCTGTTTTGTGCTGCTAATATTTCCATTCTATCTTTTATCGTTTTTGCGTTAATGATTTATTAAAGGTCACCAAAGGTCAATCAGCCCCCTTACAACGCCCAAATGACACGAAACTGGTCTCGTTGGTTAGTGCTACGTTTGTGCTGCTAATATTTTTATTTGTGATGTTATGGTTTTAAAGTTCTAACAGTTTATTTATTTTTTCAAACACCACTCACTTTGCCCAACTTACAATCAGCACAAATAATAACTCAAGTGTGTTTCTTTAGGCCTCGTACACACGATCAAATCTGTCCGCTGGAAACGGTCCGCTGGACCGTTTCAGCAGACAGATTCGATCGTGTGTACGGCCGAGCAGACAGATTTGTCCACCCGACAGATTTCAAAGCATGCTTTGAAATCTATCGGGTGGGAATCTGTCCGCCCGACATGTCTGCTGGTTAGTACACTTACCAGCAGACATGTCGTCCCGCACCGCCGCCGCACCGCTGCCGAATGGATTCGGCGCATGCGCGGAAGTGTTTTACTTCCTGGTGCGGTGACGTGGCGGCGTCAACGTCACCGCCACGTCACCGACACGTCAGCGCGCTCTCTGCTGGCGGGGATTTTGGTTTGTTTGTGTGTACACGCGAGCAAACCAAAATCCCAGCAGACATATTTGTTCAAATCTGTCGGACGGACAGATTTGAACAAATCTGTCCGCTCGTGTGTATGGGGCCTTAGTGCTATGTTTGTGCTGTTTTGTGCTGTTTAAATTTCCTTTCTATCTTTTATCATTTTTTGCGATATTAATGATTTATTAAAGGTCACCAAAGGTCACACAGCCCCCCTACAACGCCCAAATGACACAAAACCAATCTCGTTGGTTAGTGCTACGTTTGTGCTGGTTTGTGCTGCTAAAAATTTTCTTTGTGCTGTTATGTTTTTTAAGTTATAACTGTTTTTTTTTCAAACCCCAGTCACTTTGTCCCCTCTACAATCAGCACAAATGAAAACTCAAGTGTGTTTCTTTACGTTTGTGCTGTTTTGTGCTGTTTAATTTTCCTTTCTATCTTTTAGTGTTTTTGCGTTATTAATGATTTATTAAAGGTAAAACAAATAAAGGGTCTAAAAATAATCCATTATAGCATGTAATATAGCAATATACTGTACATAAAGTTAGAGTTACGTAAGTGACTTATATTTACATACAAATTGTACAAAAATGTCGTGTGTCTCTTGTAGGGGGGCTGGGTGACCTTTATTAAATCAACAATAACTGAAAAACAAAAGGAGATAGAATGGAGAGTAAAAGTCTTGCCCATAGCACAAATGATGTCTCCCTGTGCATACATATGCGCATGCGCAGACTGGCAACTGGCTGGGCAGATGAGTGCGAGCCTGTCGTCAATGCTGGCGCCAGACAGACTATTTAAACAGGCTGAAGTTTGGTGTGCAGCTTCTGTGTGTTTTTTCCTGATTGCTGTGTTTGACTTCTGATCCTAACCCAGCTTGCTCCTGACCTCCGTTTGACTGCTACCTGCCCTGACCATGGCTTGTCTCTGGATTCTGCCTATTGTTCTTGCCTGATCTAACTCCCGTGGCTGATTTGGCTTGTGACCCAACTATCCTGTTGACTGCCGTCTATGCCTGATCTGCCCGATTATTATGGACCTGGCTCATCTGACCCTGCATCCAGCTCATCCAGCCTGCTACAGCCTGCTACAGCTTTTCAGTCCAGCAAGGTCTCACATGTCTCCTGCTTCCAGACTGCCGCCAGCCAAACTCAGTGCCAGCTTATATGCCACCAGCCGGTTCTGCTGCCACATCCACCAGCTGACTGCTGCCACCATGCAGTCTATTGGACTGATCACAGGCACTCATACCTCGCTGTGCTCACATTGTTTCTCTCTAATCAGGAGATCAATAACCAGGTATGGGACAGGAGGGCAGGGTGATGTCATCGCCTGGGAAAAAAACATATTGCTATTATCTTAAAAAAAAAGCAGCACAAATTTGTATTTTTATGACACAAAAAAGCACAAACGTAGCACTAACAAATAGTATGTTTGTTTTTAAGATTTAATAACATGGGGTGCAAAGTGAGTGGGTTGTGATCAAATAAAAACAAGTTGCTATATCTTAAAAACCATAACAGCACAAATAAAAATATTAGTAGCACAAACATAGCACTAAAGAAACACTTGAGTTTTTATTTGTGCAGATTGTACGGGGGGGGGGGGGGGGGGGGGGCAAAGTGAGTGGGGTTTGAAAAAAAGACTAAAAAACTGTTATAACTTAAAAACCATAACAGCACAAATAATTGTTTTAGCAGCACAAACCAGCACAAACGTAGCACTAACCAACGAGACCAATTTTATGTTATGTTATTTGGGCATTGTAGGGGGGCTGAGTGACCTTTAATAAATCATAAATAACACAAAAACGATAAAAGACAAAACGGAAATATTAGCAGCACAAACATAGCACTAAAGAAACACATTCAAGTTTTTATTTGTGCTGATTGTAAGGTGGGAAAAATGAGTGGAGTTTGAAAAAATAAATAAACTGTTATAACTTTAAAACCATAAACAGCACAAATAAAATATTAGCGCACAAACCAGCACAAACGTAGCACTAACCAACGAGCCAGTTTGTGTCATTTGGGCATTGTAGGGGGGCTGTGTGACCATTGGTGTCCTTTATAAATCATAACATAACGCAAAAAACGATAAAAGATTGACCGGAAATGTTAGCAGCACAAACGTAGCACTAACCAATGAGACCAGTTTTGTGTCATTTGGGGTGTTGTATGGGGGCTGTGTGACCTTTGGTGACTTTGATAAATATTAATAACACAAAAAACAGATAAAAGATAGAAAGGAAATTTAAACAGAACAAAACCAGCACAAAACATAGCACTAAAGAAACACACTTGAGTTTTTATTTGTACTGATTTTAAGTTGGGCAAAGCGAGTGGGGTTTGAAAAAATAAATAAACTGTTATAACTTTAAAACCATAACAGCACAAATAAAAAACTTTAGCAGCACAAACCAGCACAAACGTAGCACTAACCAACGAGACCAGTTTTGTGTAATTTGGGCATTGTAGGGGGGCTGTGTGACCTTTGGTGACTTTTAATAAATCATTAATAACGCAAAAAACGATAAAAGATAGAACAGAAATTTTAGCAGCACAAAACAGCACACACGTAGCACTAACCAATGAGAGCAGGTTTGTGTCATTTGGGAATTGTAGAGGGGCTGTGTGACCTTTGGTGACCTTTAATAAATCATAAATAACGCAAAAACGATAAAAGATAGAACGGAAATATTAGCAGCACAAATGTACTAACCAATGAGACCTGTTTTGTGCCATTTGGCTGTTGTAGGGGGGCTGTGTGATGTCATAGTCTGGAAAAAACAATTGCTAATATCTTCAAAATAAAAGCAGCACAAACGTACATTTTGGCGGCACAAAACAGCACAAACCTAGCACTAAAGAAACACACTTGAGTTTTTATTTGTGCTGATTGTAGGGGGGCCAGCTTCACTGAGCTGTGGGAGTACCTGCAACTTAAGCACTTAGGGCCAGATTCACGTACATCCGCGCATTTTTTAGTAAACAAAAAATATTGCGCTAAATAGTGGTGATCAAAAGTGCAGCAAATGCAGATACAGATCAATGTACATACATGTATAAAATAGGAAAATAAGTGGAGGCAGCTAGCACACCAGTGGATAACAAGTGCAAAATATAAATAGAATAAGTGCAGTGCACAAACTCCTGGAATCACTGACAACCCACCTGAAGGTAGATCAACAATCAATGTACCCCAACCTTTGATGATCACCCCACTAGAAGAGATTCACATTGTGAATAAGATCCCAGACAATTAATCCCTTCATAAACTGCCAAATGAGACCAAATATGCCGCCCCCATATGAATGTATGTTGACCCAAAGATCACCAATAACTGTGATGTATATAACTGTAAAGTTCTAATATTGAGAATGGGGGTTTCATCAGGATCTCCCGAAATTATTCAGACATTAGATAATCATTTTCTAGAGGATCTTCATCTTCCAAAAAGCATTTCTTAGCATATGGAAATGAAAAAAATACCCTTACCACCAGTTGGTGACCCGCAACTCACCGTACGGTGGGTGGGTCTCAAGAGCTTGTGTGGGCCAACTGCCCTCCTTGGAACTGGACGTGGGTCTGACTCCCAATCCTGATAGTCCGGGTAGGTCCACAGTGAAGCCGGTAACCACAAGGATATCCAATGGGGTATGTAAAAGGAGAAACACCTCCTCATAGTGTAAAAGTATTTAATTAAAAAACACAGTTCACAAATCACAGAAACCGTGTGCAAAAATTAAAAGAATTATAAATCCAAAGTTCGTAAAAAAAAGTCCCAAAAACGCCACAATCAAGTAAAAAACACTGCAAAGAGGTAGGCGATCTATTGCGCAAATGGAAGTATTGGAAGTTCAACCCGACCGGTTTCGTCTGCAAAAGACTTCAACTGGGGCTGGGAACTGTACCAGTTCCCAGCCCCAGTTGAAGCAAAGGTTTCGTCTGCAAAAGACTTCAACTGTACCAGTTTCCAGCCCCAGTTGAAGTCTTTTGCAAACGAAACCGGTCGGGTTGAACTTCCAATACTTCCATTTGCGCAATAGATCGCCAACCTCTTTGCAGTGTTTTTTACTTGATTGTGGCGTTTTTGGGACAACTGCTGGTAAGGGTATTTTTTCATTTCCATATGCTAAGAAATGCTTTTTGGAAGATTAAGATCCTCTAGAAAATGAATATCTAGATGTCTGAATACATTCAGGAGATCCTGATGAACCCCCACTCTCAATATTAGAACTTTACAAGTTATATTAATCACATTAATTGTTTATCTTTGTTCAACACTTCATATGATGATTGCATATTTTCCTCATTTGTGAATTTATGAGGTCTTATGCTGCGTACACACGATCATTTTTTGCGATGAAAAAAAACGACGTCATTTAAATTGATCGTGTGTGGGCAAAACGTCGTTCTTTGTCTTCAAAAAAACAACCCAAAAAAAATTCCAACATGCTTGAATTTTTTGTGTCGTTTTTCAAAACGTTGTTTTTTGTGTCATAAAAAGTGATGGTGTGTGGGCAAAACGATGTTGAAAACAAAGTTTTTAAACCCGCGCATGCTCAAAAGCAAGTTAGGAGACGGAGCTTTAATGGAAAAGAGTGCCGTCGAACGTGGTGTACGTCACCACGCTTTGCTAGAGCTTTGTAGAAAAACGATGGTGTGTACGCAACGTCGTTTTGGAAAATGAAGTTTGAAAAACGTGTTTTTTTTTCATGATTGAAAACGTTGTTTTTTTTCATCGCAAAAAATGATCGTGTGTACGCGGCATTATGTTCACAAGTGAACACACTATTGTTTGATCTACCTTCCAGGTGGAACTTTCATGAGCCCAAGTTTGGCGCTGCACTTATTCTATTTATATCGGCGCATTTTTTGACTGGCGTAGCGCACCTCCTTTACGTTAGACTGCCGCAATGTAGCGGCGCAATCACCGTATTCTCGATTGATTTGCGCAGAAATTAGCGCCTGTGCAACGTAATTTCAGAAGCGTAAGGCGGAGTAATTCAAATTGGGAAGGATGTGGGCGTGTTACATTGAAATGAGCCGTGACCCCATGCAAATGAAGGGCCGGCCGGCTCGCGCATGCGCACATGAAGCAGACCATGGTCAGCACCTCTGTGCGCATGCTCACAACTCGGGAACGGCGCAATCAGTGAAATTGGAAGTGGACCAGGGCAACTTAGTGAACTACGCAGACAGCATAAATAGACAGACACAAACGCACTTGCTTTGCAAAAGTACATCCCTTTGTATCCCTCCCTATACAGCAAGGTGCTTTTGTTCTGTTGTTTGTTGCATTGTGATTTGTCTTTGTTATATTTGTGGACTGTTTGATCTAGTGTTTTGTAGAAGATATTTGAAAGTGTTTTTTGGTGACTGCTTGTGAGACTTTTTGGTTGATAGATTTTTGTTTGTTTGTTTTGTTGCTTGATTTTTCCTGCTTGTTTTTGTGAGTGATTTTTGCTGATTGTTTTTGTGAGTGATTTTTGCTGACTGTTTGGGAGAGAGTTTTTTTATAGGTATGACTGAGAGGAAGAGGAAGTTAAATTTTACTTTGGGGGAGAAACAAATTCTTGCCCGGGCCATTACCCAATATGGGCGTTTCCTCCACGGCCCGGAGAGTGCCAACACCCCCCGGCCAGGAGGCGTGAGATCTTGCAGCACATTACTGACGAGGTGAATGCATCGGGGGGGGGATGGAGACCCGGACACGGTCGGGGATTGAAAAGAAGATCAATGACCTCCGGCGTCTGGTCAGAAAGAAGCTGGCCAAAATGGCAGCCCATGCCAGGGGCACAGGAGGGGGCCCGGGGGGGGACCATGCCCTGTTAGAGGAGCTGGGCGTGCTGACAGCGGAGGAGCGTGCGGTGGCACACACCTTTTATAGACAACAGGTGGAGGGCCTGCCTGGCTATGACTCCAGTCATGAAGGCGTGATGCCAGGTAAGGTTTTTTTGCCCTATCAGGTGTGTAGCATGTGGAGGGGGGGGTGAAAGGGAATATGTGGCAAGTGTGTGGATCCTCCAACCTGTGAATGTTTTGTGTCATCCACAGATGTGCAGGAGGGTGCTGGGCCATCTGGGCTGACCACACCATCCCAGGGACAACAGCCTGATGAGGACCCCCAGACAATGCCGGAGTCCTCGGAGGAGGTTGAAGAGGAGGAGGTTGAGGAGGAGGAGTTTGAGGAGGGGGAGGATGTCATGTCAGCCAGTGGATTGTTGTTTTTGGAGGAGTCTTCCTCTCTGTCTGGCAGCAGCCAGCCCTCCATAAGGGGTAGCCCCTCCCACTCCTCCCCCAACAGGGCTCCTCTCCCAACGGCCTCCCCTTCTCCCCGGCCACAAGCCTCAGCTGGAGGCAGGAAGTCATCCCAGAAGACCAGGGGGGTGGCCGAGCTTCTGCCCGCCAATCTGAGAAGGGCCCAGGCCCTTTAGACCCGCCATCTGGGACAGGTCAGCCAGACTTTGGGGCGGATGGAGGAGAGCCTGTCCTCCATAAAGGATACGCTTGGGGACCTGGACTGCCACTCCCGGGCTCTTACAAACTGCCTAAACGTACTGCAGACTACAACAGCAGACGTTGGGCAGAATGTGAGGGCCCTCACCCAGGCTATCCAGGCCAACACGGCAGCACTAGGTGCTGGCCTGAACAGAATTGCCGTGGCCTTGGAGGGCAGGCCGCCTGTGTACTTCAACCATTATGTGAGTGCTTTTATGTTACTTTTTCATTAAAGTCCAGCAGTTTATTTATTGGCGCCTTTCTTTTTGTTTGTTTTTCGCCAGGTGGGCAGAGACCAGGGGCTGCTCCTCCTTCCCTGGATTACCCCCCCTCCCCATGAGTATCCCCTGAGGAGCCGTGGCCGTGGCTGTGGGCGCCCCAGGCGTGGCTCACGCCAGCGGCATTCATTTGTCCCCCCCCCTTTTTTTTTTCTGGATTTTTTTTTTTTTGCTGGACATTTTTTTTCATTTTTTTTGTGTTGTGAATGTTTTTGGAATGTGGGGGTGATATTCCTGCCGGAAAAGGGGTGTCACCCTCAGTTTTGGTGGAGAAGGGTTCCCCAGGACCAGGGAGAAGTGATCCCCAGGTCCGTGTGAATGGTGTATGAATGTACAGTGACATAATTGGAGCCGTGGCGTGGCGTTGCTGCTCACAAGTCCAGCATGGTGGGCTTGTGCTAATCCAATTAGATGAGGATGTGATGTGTCTGTGCTAGGGACCAAAGTGGTGTGCATGCATGCATTCATTCTCATTGTGCCATGATTAATGTGTGTGTTTAACGTGCAAAGATGCCTAATGTGAGCTGTCTCCTGACTGCTCTTCCCTCAGAAGACGGGGTCGCCTCGGTTAGGGGGGGATTGTCTGGTTCAGGGGTCAGGTCATCACTTATGTCAATCTGCAGGCCCTTTCCTGCAGGCTGGTGTTGGGCTCCTGCAGGGTTGTGATTAATTCCAGGATGGCATGAGGGGTGAATCTGAAGATGCGAGACACCTCAGAATCTCTCATGCCAAAGATGTCTATGCGTGTGTGATATATCAAGTGAAGAGCGAGGGGCTTGTATCAGATTAGATTATTATATCCAACAAGGTTTTAAAGTGCTATTGAAAGATAGTGAGACCGTGTTTGTAATTTGCATGTATGTTATGTACTGATGTATATATGTATGTATATTTCTGCTCAAAATGTTTATAAAAGCAAAGAAAAAATTTTGGGATAAAAAAAATAATTCCTCTCCCGTGCCCTCCTCCGTGCCCTCCTCCGTGCTCTCCTCCTTCTTTGCTCATCTAAAGTCAGTAGTATAGCTATGAGCATGGATGCCACTGGCATGTTGGCATACAGTGTGACTGCTCAGCTCCTCACTAACAGTGTTGCTTTCTCTGACATGTAGACGGATTGTCTAATTTTATACCACCTTTTATATGGTCTAATTTTAGACAGGCCGTGCAGCTGATGCGCACAGCGCGAAGCCTGCGCTGCACCAACGTTCTTTTGTGGATCCCCGTAACTCCCTCATTAGCATATTTGAATAGCAAATCAATGGTGTGTCTAGCGCAGTTTTGCGCGGACGGATGCGCCTGTCTATCGAAAATACGCCGGACAAAAAAAAGTAGATTTCTTGCGTATCTCGTTTTGGGGATGCGGAGCATCGAAACGCATGCGCACATTTAGACTTACACCGCGCATCTCCTGTTACGCTGGCGTAATCGCTCTGTGAATCTGGCCCTTAGTGAGCACAATCCCTCAACCAATTAGAGAGGAGAAAACCCTGAATCCAATTGAAAAACTTTGCAATGTTAAAATGCCTATGAAACATGGAATCTCTCAAATGTATGATATATTAACAGATTTAGAAGAAAGGGGGGGTTTTACCTTATATAAGGAAATGGGAGCAAGACTTAACAACAAAGTTAGAGGAAAAGCAAATGATAGAAGCAGTCTATAACTATGCAACAGATATTGCTACTATTGAAGTTAACTATAAGTGTTTGGTAAGATGGCATCTGACCCCGGAAAGAATCAAAAAAATTAAGCCAAGTAGATCTTCCCAGTGTTGGAGGGACTGTGAACAAATGGTAACAGCAATACATATCTGGTGAGAGTGCCCTAAAATAAAAGAGTACTGGTATAGTATTTTAGAGTACGTTGAGGTTATAACCTGGGAAAAGATCCCTCAAAATGCCTGGAATGTGTTATTTCAGTGGAACAATAAAACTAAGAAACAATATGAAGAAACTTTGGTCCCTCCCCTGCTCAATGCTGCAAAGGCCCTGATCCCAAAAAAATGGCTTCAAGTGGTGAAGCCATCTATAAATGAATGGATAAAGAGGGTAGATTATATAGCGGAGATGGAGTACCTTTGTAGCAGAGAGCAGGGAATGGAGGAAAGACATTGATTAATAGTGTTGCTCACGAATATTCGCATTGCGAATATTCGCTACGAATATTGCATATTCGAGTATTCGCGAATAACTCGAATATTGCGGCGAATATTCGCTATGGCGAATTTTCGTATTTTTTCAAATTTATTTTTAAAACAGATCACATCCTAGTGATCTCCATCGACGTCTAAAAGCATTGCTGGTATGATTAGAGACCCTGGGCCGAGTAGCTGAGGCGATCCTTTTATGTTGCCGAAAATTTGCATTGCGAATTTTCGGCAACATAAAAGAATCGCATCAGCTACTCGGCCCTTCTTTTGCATCAGAGCCAATCAGAATAACTTGAATATTCGACAAACGGAATATTGCGCGATTATCTTCTCCGCCCTTCTTTTGCATCAGAGCCAATCAGAATAACTTGAATATTCGGCAAAAGGAATATTGCGCGATATTCCTTTTGCCGAATATTCCAGTTATTCTGATTGGCTCTGATGCAAAAGAAGGGCGGAGAAGATAATCGTGCAATATTCCTTTTGCCGAATATTTGAGTTATTCTGATTGGCTCTGATGCAAAAGAAGGGCGGAGAAGATAATCGCGCAATAGGAATATTGCGCGATTATCTTCTCCGCCCTTCTTTTGCCCCCTTATTCTCCTTTCTTTTAAGTAGAGTTAGTGTAGAGTTAGTGTTTAGTGCATATTAGTTTAGTAATACAGGAAATGATCTCCGTTTATGCAAAAAAAATTTTGGATAAAATATCACGAATATTCGATATTAGCGATTATTCGCTAATTTTCTTCTATATATTTGCGCAATATCGCGAAATCGAATATGGCGTATTCCGCTCAACACTATTGATTAATTTGGAAGAAATGGCATGAGTTTAAGCAAACAGAGAACTACACAGTAGCCATGATAGCAATGCAAGTGACCGAAATAAGTTTTAATGGTGTAAATACCGGATCTTAAGGGGGGGGGGGGGGTGTTAAATAGGATGTTTTGTTAGAATTTTCTTTTTTCTATGCATTTTGTACTGTATGTGAAAACATTCTTAAAATAAAGCAAAGATGTATTTAAAAAAAAAAATGTTGAAACCTGGCCTGGACTCTTGTGCCGCTTCCTCAAATTGGGTACTATACTCCTGACCAGAGGTGGCCTGTAATGCAGGCTGCAGGGTCACCACCCCCCTATCCATGCGTCTGACCCCCTAATATACATGGGTGCCAGACGCATGGATTCTAATGTTTTTTTTTTTTTTTTTAAACCACGTGATTAAAGCCAGAGGCTCTAATAGGCTACAAAAAAGTGTGGGCTTGGAGCACTACGCCCGGAGCCCACCCAGTTGTGTCACAATAGCAAATTAATATTTGCTATTGTCTTCCTGATTCTCCTCCCATCCCCCGATTAGCCAAAAGGAGAAGTGATCCTATTGGCCAACAATGCGGAAGAGGGAGGAGACACACAGCTGAAGCCCCTATGCTGCTGAGGGGGAGACACAACGCAAGGGAAGCTACCGCTCGTCGCCAGAGGAAGCGCTGCCCGATAGATGAGGTAAGTGTGGGGCTGGTGACCGACCTACCAACGGGGGTGCGGTTGATCCGACCTGATTGGCCAAAAGGAGATGAGGGCCTATTGACTACCTATGAGAAGGAGGGAAAAGATGCACAGCAGAAGCCGTCGTGCTGCCAAGGAGGAAGAGACACAGGAGTAGCTGTTGCCTGGAGAAAGCCCTGCCCGATAAATAAGCTATGTGTGGGGCTGGTGACCGACCAACCAATGGGGGGTGCGGGTGACCCGACTGAAGGGGAGATGTGAGTGAACTGACTGGGGCATTGGCTGTGGGTGTATGTGGGTAAACTGAATGGGGGGGTTGGCTGTGGGTGCATTGTTTGCCTCCCCCCCAAAAAAAATATATATTTCCACCCACCACTGCTCCTGGCCCCTCTCACAGGCAGACTGGACACATACAGCACTAAGGAAAAGTTGACAGGCAGGTGTAAAGAAATGCTGTAAAGTAATAATCTTTTAAAAATATATATTTTAATTGTTTATATTTAATAATTTACAAAATGCAAAAGGAGCAAACAGAAGAAAAATCTAAATTAAACAGTTGGTGTGACTACCCTTTTATTTCAAAACAGAATCAATTCTTACACTTGCATACATTGTACACTTGCACAAAGTCAATAATTTAGTAGGATTAGTTGTATGATTAACCAATTATACCAAGCAGGTGCTAATGATCATACATTTCATATGTAGGTTGAAACACAGTCATTAACTGAAACATAAACAGCTATTTAGGAGGCTTAAAATTGGGTGAGGAACAACCAAACTCTGCTACTAAGGTAAGGTTGTCAAAGACAGTTTCATGTCACAGGTCACACACCATGGCAAGACTTAAGCCCCGTACACACGGCCGAGGTTCTCGGCAGAAACCAGCGAGAACCTCGCTGGGAGCCGCATTCTGCCGAGAACCTCGGCCGTGTGTACGCTCTCGGCGAGCCCCGCCCGTCAGGAAACCGGTCGAGCAAATAGAGAACAGGTTCTCTATTTGCTTGACGGCCCGTCGGGATGAATGGCTGGTTGCCTTTCCCGACGGGTGGGTCGCCGATTCTGACGGCCGGCAGAGAACCTCGACGGGCGGAACGATGTGTTCCGCCCGTCGAGGTTCTCTGCCGTGTGTACAGGGCCTGAGCCTAGCAATAAGACACAAGGCAGTTATAGTGCATCAGCAAGTCTCAGGAAAAATTACAAATCAGACTGGGGTTTCAAGATGTTTTGTTCAAACATTTTTTAAGATGCACAAAGAAAAGGGTAACGTTAAAACTACTGCACAGAATAGGTAAGTATACATTTTTTGTTATTTTAAACAAAAAAGGGAGACAAGACTTTACAATCACTTTAATACTAGCATGCACTGCCAAGCTGCAGTTTCCAAAGTTGGCAAAGTCATTTCTTGTATTAAGAGAGGTATAGACTCCAGAGAGAGAGAGAGAGAGAGATATCATTTTGTCCCTGTACACATCATTAGTAAGACCTCATTCCATTTTGGGCACCAGTTCACAAAAAGCATATCTGGGAACTGGAGAAAGTGCAGACAGACTGATAAGAAAAAGACAAAAGGGGGCAGCCCTGGGACTTTGAATGAGGTGAGAGAGGTTTAGCCAATGTTCACAACCAACAATAAGACAAAATCTATTTATTATTTTCAAAGTGTTATGTAACGAAGTGGTAACAACAATGATTGTGAGTTACCCGGCATAATAGCCAATGTGCACAGCACAAATGAAAGTAAATATATAAAGATTTATTACAATTGTTATACATCAATGAGCAACAGTAAAACTTGAACGTTGCAGGGCCAGTGGATGCACATATACAATAAACAAATAAAATGTACATACATGTAAATAGAAGTATGTAGACATAATGCAGACATCAATAATATCCAGCATGTACAGGCATAAAACAAGAAACGATAAAGCCCTACTAGTTTCGCGAGACCCTGCTCGCTTCTTCAGGGGCAGATGCATGAATGTTGTATTCATGGGCTGAAATGAATTGCCAAACGCTGGATATCAGGATAGAGGCCGTGTAGTGCATCCAGCTCGGGAGCTGAGGAGACAGAGAAAACAAAAGCCACAACAGGGGAACATCCGGAAGATCAGCATGGTCTTGATGAAGGTATTTCTGACTGCAGTCTCCACTAAGCCCCTTGTGATCATGTCTAGAAAGTATCTCAGTTTGTTCTTAAAGATGTGACTGCTCTATCCAACCATCAAGTTGTGAAACGAAGTTCCAGCCGTGCTGAACGTCCAAGATATGCCCACAAGGGCCTGAAGGCTTCCGCCCCCAGCATCATGTACGGGCGATGACGCATAGGAGTCAGTAAGACGTCCACCGCCAAAGGGGGTGCACAACTGCTGGGCATTTGAGCAGACTGCTAATGACAGAGTGCACCAAGATAGTGGCATGGGACACAGGTTGTGACACCTCATCATTGGATCACAACGGGACATCGTTGGATTCGCTGAGTAGATCAGTATGCTTCCTTAAGAGAGCCCAGCTGGGTGGGGGAAAAGCAGGGAGAATTATTATTTTTTTTTAACTTCTTGCTGACTGCATAAAGGCATACATTTAGGAGCAATGCCAGGCCGGTGAACATATGTGTACACAGTGGGAGAAGGTTGGGCTCACTGTGCTGTCAGCACACTGACCAAGCTGGCACTGACAGCTTTTGGCCAAGGCTTTTTTTAAGCAAGTGGGATTGGCTCCTGATCATGTGTTCCGCAGCCAGGGGTCAACAACTCTTGGAAAGAAGATACATACATACATACATTTTTTTTGGCAGAGATCAGTTTCCATATTGGAGGTTTGTGTTTATCTCCTCAGTCAGTAGCGGTTGGTCTGACTTTTAGCAAACTTTTAACCATACAATGTTGTCATTTTGCATGTAGCTTTTATAGAAAACTCTACATTGGAGGAACGGGTCCCACTCGGGAGGCCTTTGTACCACCCCAGTTGGACCTGTATATATTAAACTGTGTGGCCCGGATTCAGAAAGGACTAATGCCGACGTATCTCCTGATACCCCGCGTAAGTCCACGAATGCGCCGTCGTATCTATGCGCCTTATTCTTGAAATTAGATACGCCTGAATTTTGGCTTAATCCGACCGACGTAAGTCTCCTACGCCATCGGATCTTGGGCGTATATTTACGCTGGCCGCAAGGGGCGCCATAGATTTACGCGTCAAATATGTAAATGAGCAAGATACGCTGATTCACGAACGTACTTGCGCCCATCGCTGTAAACTACGCCGTTTACGTAAGGCGTACGTCTGGTGTAAAGTTACCCCTGCTATATGAGGCGCAGGTAATGCAAAGGTATGGGCCAGGGAACGTCGCCGTCGAATTTTACGTCGCTTACGCCGTTTACATAGTACTACGTGATTAGGGCTGTGCGTAGGTTATGTTCACGACGTAGGCGTTTTTTAGGCAGCTATTTCGTGTGAGCATGCACACTGGGATGTGTCCAAGAGCCGACGCATGCGCAGTTCATTTTTTGAAGCTCAGCCCATCATTTGCATGGGGTCACGCTTCATTATAATATATCACTCCCACTTCCAGCCCACTTCCACCTACTTAGACTTACGCCGACAACTATACGTGCAACGTTGAGCACATATTCTTTCAGAATAGCATGCTTGCCTCTTAACGTTGTGCCGGCATAGCGTAAAGACGATGCGCTACGCCGGCATAAATATATGCCGCTCTACATGAATCTACCCCCGTATGTATTCATCAATAAAGTTTTTGTTATCATTCCATCTGACCCTGTTGCTGATTCTCCCTCAAAGACATTATTTGAGACCTCTGTCTCATCCACCTCTTCTTCTCTTTACATAAAATCTAACCTTATAACAAGGAAGGTAAATTCTAACTTCTCCTAATGCCCTGCTGATAAACGATGCTTTAACCACTTCAATACAGTGCACTTAAACCCCCTTCTTACCCAGACCAATTTTCAGCTTTCGGTGCTCTCACACTTTGAATTACAATTACTCAGTCATGCAACACTTTACCCAAATAAAATTTGCGTCCTTTTTTTCACACAAATAGAGCTTTCTTTTGGTGGTATTTAATCACTTGTGGGATTTTTTTTTTTTGCGCTATAAATAAAAAAAGGCGGAAAAGTTCGTGAAAAATTGCTGTTTTCTTTGTTTCTGTCATAAAATTTGGAAATTAGTCATTTTTCTTCATAAATTTTGGCCAAAATTTATACTGCTACGTGTCTTTGGTAAAAATAATCCAAATTGGTGTGTATTATTTGGTCTTTGTGAAAGTTATAGAGTCTACAAACTATGGTGCCAATCCCTGAAAATTGATCAATCTGATCACACTTAAAGTACTGACGGTCTATCTAATTTCTTGAGATACTAACAAGTCAGAAAATTAAAAATACCCCCCAAATGACCCCATTTTGGAAAGCAGACACCCCAACGTATAATCTATGAGGCATAATGAGTCTTTTGAGCGGTTATTTTTTTTCCAGAAGTTTTGGGAATATGTGGAAAAAAAATTAAAACGCATTTTATTTGCACAAAGTTGTCCATTTATAAGATATTTCGAACACATAGCGAATGCATAGCAAAAATGACACCCCAAAAAACATTCTGCTACTCCTCCTGAGTATGGGGATACCAAATATGTGGGACTTTTACACAGCCTGGCCACATAAATAGGCCCAACATTGAAGTAGCACCATCAGGCGATCTACGAGCATAAATTGCACATGTAGGGGCAGATTCACGTAGATCGGCGCATTATCATTCCGGCGTAGCGCACCACTTTTCCGTTAGACTTGCGCAATCTAGCCGCGTAATCCGGCGATTCACGTAGCTTTTACGCAAGAGCTTGCGCAAACGTAAGGTTTTTTCCGTAGGCGTAAGGAGGAGTAATACAAATTGGGAGGGACGTGGGCGTGTTACATTGAAATGAGCCGTGACCCCATGCAAATGAAGGGCCGGCCGACTCGCGCATGCGCGCGTGAAGGAAACCATGTCAGCTCCGTTGTGCGCATGCTCACAACTCGGGAGCGGCGCAATCATTGAAATTGGAAATGGACTAGGGCAATGTTGTGAACTACGCAGACAGCATAAATAGACACACACAAACGCCCTTCCATTGCAAAAGTACATCCCTTTGTGTCCCTTCCCATTGAATCAAGTGCTTTTGCTCTGTTGTTCGTTAGAGTGTGTTTTGTAGTTGTGAGATTAGTGTTCTGTGTGATCTTGTGCTTGTTGGTAGTTTTGTTTTGAAAGTGTATTTTGATAAGTGTTTGAGACTGTTTGTTTGATTGATAGATTTCTGAGCGTTTGTTTTCTTGCTTTTTTTTTTCATCTGATTTTTTTGTGTGTGTTTCTTGCTGAGTGCTAGTGTGATTTTTGGCTGTTCTTTTTCTCTTTGTGTGTGTTCTTGTCTGATTGGTTGTGCTTGTATTTGTGACAGATTTTTGGTGACTGCTAGTGAGTTTGTTTGGAAGTATGACTGAGAGAAAAAGAAAGCTCAATTTTACTGTGGGGGAAAAAAGAATTCTTGCCCGGGCCATTACCGACTATGGGCGTTTTCTCCACGGCCCGCAGAGTGCCACCACCACCCCGGCCAGGAGGAGGGAGATCTTGGATATGATCACAGAGCAGGTCAATTCATCGGGGGAGGGGGAGACACGGACCCGCTCTGGGATAGAAAAGAAAATAAATGACCTCCGGCGTGAGGTGAAAAAAAAACTGGCCGCAATAAATGCCCATGCCAGGGGCACAGGAGGGGGCCCACCATGCCGGGTTAGATTTTCAGAGACGGAGCGTGTGGTGGCCCTGACCTTTCACCGGCATGAAGTGGAGGGCCTGCCAGGCTTTGACACAAGTCCGGTCCCCGCGGTGCCAGGTAAGGTTTTGATTTCTCTCAGGTGTGTAGCATGTGTGGGGGAGGGGGTGAAAGGGAATATGTGGCAAGTGTGTGGATCCTCCAACCTGTGAATGTTTTGTGTCATCCACAGCTGTGCAGGAGGGTGCAGGGCCATCTGGACTGACCGCTCCAACCCCAGGACAGCAGCCTAATGAGGCCCCCCCAACAAGGCCAGAGTCCGCAGAGGAGGAACAAGAGGAGGGGGAGGATCATGCGGAGGACGATCATGAGGAGGAGCAGAATCATGAGGAGGAGGAGTCCATGGAAGGCACTGGCCCTTTGGTTTCTGCGGACTCTTCCCCTCTGGCTGCAAGAAGCCTGCCCTCCCTAAGGGTCAGCCCCCCCCCCTCCTCCCCCAACATGGCTCCCCTCACAAGGGCCTCCCCTTCTCCCCGGCCACAACCATCAGCTGGAGCCAGGAGGTCATCCCCAAGCACCAGGGGGGCGCCCAATCTCATGCCCGCCTGTCTGAGAAGGAACCTGGCCACCCAGACCCGCCTTCTGAGACAGCTCTGCCAGACTATGGGGCGGGTGGATCAGAGCCTGTCCTCCATTAATGATAGCCTGGGTAACCTGGACTCCCACTCCCGGGCCTCCACAACCTGCCTAAATGACCTGCAAACTACAGCAGCAGGCGTTGGGCAGGATGTGAGGGCCCTTACCCAGGCTATCCAGGGCAACACGGCAACACTTGGTGCTGCCCTGGACAGAATAGCCGTGGCCTTGGAGGGCAGGCCGCCAGGTGGGCAGATCTCAGGGGCTGCTCCTCCTTCCCCGGCTTTTCCCCTCCCCCATGCGTCTCCCCTGAGGGTCCGGGGCCGTGGCCGGGGGCGCCCCAGGCGTGGCTCAGGCAGAGGGCAATAATTTTTTTTTCCACCTTTTGTTTGTTTGGAAAACTTTTTTATTTTTGCTCTCTGCTTTTTTTTGTTTTTTCTAAGCATTTTTTTTTTACTATGCATTTTTTGTTTCAATGCATTTTTGTTTGTTTGACTTTTTTGGCATATTTTGGGTTGTGAATGATGTTTGAATGTGGGGGTGACATTCCTGCTGGAAAAGGGGTGTCACCCTCAATTTTGGTGGAGAAGGGTTCCCCAGGACCAGGGAGAAGTGATTCCAGGTCCGTGTGAATGGTGTATGAATGTACAGTGACATAATTGGAGCCTTGACGTGGCGTTACTGCTCACCAGTCTTGCATGGTGGACTGGTGCCAATCCAATTTGATGAGGATGTGGGGTGTGTGTGCTAGGGACCATAGTGGTGTGCATGCATGCATTCTCATTGTGCCATGATTAATGTGTGTGTTTAACGTGCAAAGATGCCCAATATGAGCTGCCTCCTGACTGCTCTTCCCTCAGAAGACGGGGTATCCTCGGTTAGGGGTTGATTTTCTGGTTGGGGGGTCAGATCATCACGTAGCTCAACCTGCAGGCCCTTCCTCACTGCGAGATTGTGTAGCATGCAACATGCAGCGATGATATGGCACACGAAGTTTGGGGAATACAACAGTGTACCCCCAGACTTATCCAGGCATCGGAAACGTGACTTCAGGAGGCCAAAGGTGCGCTCCACCACTGCACGGGTTTTGATGTGTGCTTCATTGTATCGTTCCTCTCCTGGGGTTTGGGGGTTCCGGATAGGAGTCATGAGATGGGGTCCCAGTGCATATGCAGAGTCACCTGTAAAGGAAAAGACAGGAGAATGTTAGTCATGCATGTGCCACTTCTGTTGTGCATCACGGGAGGGGATAGTCATGCCTGACTCCCATGTCACTCACCAACCAGCCAGGTGTTCCCATACACGTTCTGTTCGAATTCTGTTCGGATGTGGCTTTGATTGTAGATGTAGCTGTCATGGCTGGACCCTGGGTGTTTGGCACGGACGTGCCATATGAGGCCTTGGGCATCAACTATCACCTGTACGTTGATGGAGTGCCAATTCTTCCGATTGCGGTACATGTGCTCGGTCTCATGGGGGGGCTGGAGTGCCACATGTGTGCAATCTATGGCCCCGATGGTGCGTGGGAATCTGGCAATTCGGTAGAAATCTGCCATTGCCTTGATTCGAAGCTCCTCAGTGGTGGGTTTGATGATTTGGTTGGCCAAGCGTGTGAGGATTGCAGGGACAACCTGGTGCACACATCTGCTCATGGAGGATTGTGACATCCCAGCCACCACTCCACTTGTACGCTGAAAAGAGCCACTGGCAAGGACATGGAGTGTTGCCAGGACCTTCACCAGTGGCTGCACTGCATGTGAGCGTTGTGTTGGGCTGGTGATGTCCTCCTGCAAGGTTGTGGTTAATTCCAGGATGGCATGAGGGGGGAATCTGAAGATGCGAAAGACCTCTGAATCATTCATGCCAAACAGGTGTATGCGGGTGCGGTATACCCTCTCCCGTGCCATCCTCCGTGCCCTCCTCCTTCTTTGGTCATCTATATTCACTAGTGCAGCTATGAGCGACGATGCCCCTAGCATGTTGGCAGTCAAATTGTAGTGCAACACGTGTGTGTGGTCTGCTCCTCAGTAACGGTGTTGCTTTATCTGACAATTAGACTTTTTTTCAAAAGTTAGATCAGCTTTTATGGGCTCTAACTTTAGACAGGACATTTTGCAGTTGCGCACATCGCGTAGCCTGCGCAGCAACTGCGTTTTTTTGTGGATCCCCGTAACTCCCTCATTAGCATATTTGACTAGCAAATCAATGGTGTGTCTAGCGCAGTTTTGCGCGAAGGGAAGCGAATGTCTAACTCAATTACGCCGGACCAAAAAACGTAGATTTCTGGCGTATATTGTTTTGTGAATCGCGTCCAACTATACGCACGCGCACATTTTGACTTACGCACGCGCAACAGCAGTTGCGCACGCGTAATCGCTCTGTGAATCTGGGCCCTCATTTCTCAACCACCTATTACACTTTTGAAGGCCCTGGAGCACCAAGACAATGGAATTGCCCACAAAATGACCCCATTTTGGAAAGCAGACACCCCAACGTATAATCTATGAGGCATAATGAGTCTTTTGAGCGGTTATTTTTTTTCCAGAAGTTTTGGGAATATGTGGAAAAAAAATTAAAACGCATTTTATTTGCACAAAGTTGTCCATTTATAAGATATTTCGAACACATAGCGAATGCATAGCAAAAATGACACCCCAAAAAACATTCTGCTACTCCTCCTGAGTATGGGGATACCAAATGTGTGGGACTTTTACACAGCCTGGCCACATAAATAGGCCCAACATTGAAGTAGCACCATCAGGCGATCTACGAGCATAAATTGCACATCTCATTTCTCAACCACCTATTACACTTTTGAAGGCCCTGGAGCACCAAGACAATGGAATTGCCCACAAAATGACCCCATTTTGGAAAGCAGACACCCCAACGTATAATCTATGAGGCATAATGAGTCTTTTGAGCGGTTATTTTTTTTCCAGAAGTTTTGGGAAAATGTGGAAAAAAAATTAAAACGCATTTTATTTGCACAAAGTTGTCCATTTATAAGATATTTCGAACACATAGCGAATGCATAGCAAAAATGACACCCCAAAAAACATTCTGCTACTCCTCCTGAGTATGGGGATACCAAATGTGTGGGACTTTTACACAGCCTGGCCACATAAATAGGCCCAACATTGAAGTAGCACCATCAGGCGATCTACGAGCATAAATTGCACATCTCATTTCTCAACCACCTATTACACTTTTGAAGGCCCTGGAGCACCAAGACAATGGAATTGCCCACAAAATGACCCCATTTTGGAAAGCAGACACCCCAACGTATAATCTATGAGGCATAATGAGTCTTTTGAGCGGTTATTTTTTTTCCAGAAGTTTTTGAAAAATGTGGAAAAAAAATGAAAACGCATTTTATTTACACAAAGTTGTCCATTTATAAGATATTTCCAACACATAGCGTGTACATAGCAAAAATTACAACCCAAAATACATTCTGCTACTTGTTCTGAGTATGGGGATACCAAATGTGTGGGACTTTTACACAGCTTGGCCACATACAGATGCCCAACATCCAAGTAGCACCATCAGGCGTTCTAGGAGCATACATTACATATATAATTTCCTGGCAACCTATCGTTTTTGAAGGCTCTTCATATTTCTAACACATAGCATGTACATACCAAGAATTACAATCCAAAATAAATTCTATTGCGGAAAGGGTAAAAAAAAAGTATTACCTGTGCTTTTAGTAGTGTCCACAGAAGAGAGCACTGGTCCAGGCAGCAGTCAGGGATGTGCTTAGCGACAGCTATAGTAATTCTCCAGGCAGCATATTTGCATAGTCCAGGTAGCAGTGGTGTGGCTCGTTCATGCCGCAGGCAAAGATGATGGCAGGCATGATGGCAGTAAGTCAGCAGCAAGCTGAGGGCTGCAATCCGGTAAGACCTGTGCACAGGGGCACAGGGGTAGAGGCTTCGACCCACCCAAATCTCTATGAAGCCTCCGGACTCCAGACCCTAATCCGGAAATTACAAAACCCGGAGAAAACAAAAAAAATGTTTTCTCCATCCGGGAAAACTATTCTGTGTACTACAATAGTAGGGCAACAGATCAGTCCAAGTGGTAGGCAAAAGCATAGTCCATAAAACAGGCCAGGGTCAATTTACGTGGAAGCAGTCCAAACGGTAGGCAGAGGCATAGTCAAAAAACAGGCCAGGGTCAGTTTACGTGGAAGCAGTCCAAGCAGTAGGCAAAAGCATAGTCCATAAAACAGGCCAGGGTCGATTTACATGGAAGCAGTCCAAACAGTAGGCAGAGGCATAGTGAAAAAGCAGGCCAGGGTCAGTTCACGTGGAAGGCAGTAGCATAAAAATGGTCAGATGGGCGAAATGGTTAAAAATATGGGCTAATATTTTGGGGATTCGTGATAAGTTTCAAAGCATTCTCCAATGCAAAGGCCAGGTTGGGAGGGACACCGGGGACAATGGTAGCTGGAATCTTTTCGAAATCCTCTTTTGCTGCACACACGACATCTTTTTTGCCGTCTTCGGCCTCCTTCGGATGGTGGGATGTTGTGCGGGTAGTGGCGTCCATGAAGTCGGCTAACGGCATCAGAGCAAAGGGTCTCTGTGGGGGGTCCTTGTGGATAGATGAGGGACATGACTATATCTTCTGTGAATTGTAGCAAGCGGGCAGGGTTTTCAGTGGATTTGGAGTAGACTACATAAGAATTGTAAATGGCCAAATGGATGAGATAAATTGCTACCTTCTTGTACCAGAATCGGGACCTCCTTATTGATAAATAGGGCTGAATCATTTGATCATTGAAATCCACCCCCCCCATGTACAAATTATAATCTTGGACACATGTCGGCTTTTCAATGGGACCTCGTCTTCGTTGAACAACAACTGCAGTGTCATTATGAATGGTGGACATCATGTGCACGTCTCTGTTATCCTTCCACCTCAAGGCCAGCAGTTCGTTGCACCTCACTGCTGCTCTTTGCCCCCTTTGCAGCTTTTTGTTGACAATAGATTGTGGGAAGCCCTTCCTATTTTTTCTGGAGGTTCCGCAGGCCAGGGTTTTTTCAACATATAAGTGTCGGAAAAGGGGCAGGCTGGTGTAAAAATTATCAAGGTAAAGATGATATCCTTTTCTCAGGAGTGGGTAAGCCAGGTCCCATACAATTTTTCCAGCTGTGCCTATGTAGGCCGGGCACTCAGGGGGCTGGAGCTGGGAATCTCTTCCTTCATAAATGCGAAACGCATACAGATATCCCGTGGCTCTCTCACAAAGTTTGTAAAATTTTACACCATATTTAGCCTTTTTACTAGGAATGTACTGCTTTATTCCTAGACGGCCACAAAAGGGTACCAGGGACTCATCCACACATATATGTTTCTCGGGGACATAGATTTCTGCAAATTGATGGGAAAGGAAATTGATCAGAGGGCGAATCTTGTACAATTTATCGTAATCTGGATGATTACGGGGAGGGCACTGGGTATTGTCATTGAAATGAAAGAATCTCATAATCATCTCGTATCGGGACCTGGACATTTTGGCAGAATATATGGGCTGATGGTAGATGGGTTTGGTGGACCAATAAGAATGTCCTTGATTTTTTTTGTTAAGCCCCATGTTTATGGTGAGGCCAATAAACAATTTGAACTCCTCCAAATTTACATCTCTCCACTCAAATGGACGGGCATAAGATGATTGGGGGTTGTTGGCAATATACTGCTGGGCATACAAATTTGTCTGGTCAATAATTAACTGCAAAAAAGTGTCGGGCAAAAAGAGATGAAGGTAATCAACTTCTGAAAAATTTTGGGTGTTGGCCTGCACACCTGGCTGTGCTGTGAAAGGGGGAATAATGGGTGATCCAGAGTCGGAAGGCAGCCAGTTTGGGTTGGCAAGACCATCTGGCATGAATGTAGTGGCCCTGGCTCCTGGGGGACGTGACACTCCAGTAGTTGGGGGGGTTGAATTTCTTGTGCTGGCACTTAGGAGTGATCTGGCAGCACTGGGCCTGGGCATTTGTTCATGAGGGGTTTCGCTGGCGGCATCGCTGGTACTGGGGCTTTGTTCCCGGGGCCTTTTGCTGGCATCAGCGCTGGTACCGGGCCTATTGCTGGTGGCGCTGGTACTGGGTCTTTGTTCCCGGGGCCTTTTGCTGGCGTCAGCGCTGGTACTGGGCCTATTGCTGGTGGCGCTGGTACTGGGTCTTTGTTCCCGGGGCCTTTTGCTGGCGTCGGCGCTGGTACTGGGCCTATTGCTGGTGGCGCTGGTACTGGGCCTAGGAATATCTTCCTGGTTGCTGGCGGCTGCCTGGTTTTCAGAGTGCCGTGCCCTTTTAGGAGGGACCCATTCTTCATCCGAATCGTTACTGTATTCAATCGGTTCAAATTCCGATTCGGAATCAGAAATGGAATCTGATGAGAGCTCCCCGGTGCTCTCATCGGTCATTGAGAGGATCTGCAACGCCTCTTGGGTACTATAGAATCTTTTGGACATTTTGGCTGTGGCGGGTAGCTGTATACGATGGGTGACAGGTGGGTGGCAGGTGATGTGCACTGATGGGTGGCAGGTGACGTTCACTGATGGGTGATGGACGATGGTCCCTGATGGGTGACAGGCCACGGACGGTGACGGGTGATGGTCACGGATGGTTGACAGGCGATGGTCACTGATGGGTGACAGGCCACAGACGGTGATGGTGATGGTCACAGATGGGTGTCAGGCCACGGACGGTGACGGGTGATGGTCACTGATGTTTGACGGGTGCACCGCTGATGGGTGACGGGTGATGGGAGATAGAGCACGGTCACTGATGGGTGACGGGTGATGGGTGACAGATGCACTGCTGATGGTCACAGATGGGTGACAGGGCAGGTCACTGATGGGTGACGGGTGAAAGTGCAGGTCACTGATGGGTGATGGGTCACAGGGCAGGTCACTGATGGGTGACGGGTCACGGGGCAGGTCACTGATGGGTGACGGGTCACAGGGCAGGTCACTGATGGGTGACGGGTCACAGGGCAGGTCACTGATGGGTGACGGGTCACAGGGCAGGTCACTGATGGGTGACGGGTCACAGGGCAGGTCACTGATGGGTGACGGTGACAGGGCACGGTCACTGATGGGTGACGGTGACAGGGCACGGTCACTGATGGATGGCGGTTGCACCGCTGATGGCAGTCTCTTTGTGTGACAGGTGCACTTTAGGGGTGACTGTTGGGTGACTGTTAACAATTGGGGGGGGGGCAAAGGGTGGTGTGGTGTTTGTGCAGACACTACAGAAACACAGAACTGTAACTCACTGATAGTAGCTCTTCTCTCCTCACACTGGAAACAATGTGTGAGGAGAGAAGAGCTGGTAACAGTTAGTTACAGCTCTGTGTTTACACTTAGTGATCAGGCTGTGAATGGATCACAGCTGATCACGTGGTACACAGCCATGACCAATGGCTGTGTACCATTGTCGGCGACGAGCAGTGTTCCCGGGAACACGCTGCCGCCGACAGGCACGCGCGGCGCGCTCACGATCGCGCGCAAACGCCGTGGATTTAAATCCTGATCAGCCGTGTATTCAACACGGCCGATCACGTGGTGAGCAGCGCATCCGCGCCGCTGTTCACCCCTGACGGTGACGAGCGGTGTCTCGGTGACACGCCGCCACCGTCAGTACAGGGATGCGTGCACGCGATCGCGCGCATTCCCTATTTAAAGACATCACGTCATATGACGTGATGTCAGAACAATGGAGTCGTCTGCCCGCCGTCATTTGACGGTGGGCAGATGACAAGTGGTTAATGAAGAGAAATCCTCCTCTGAAGTCTGCTCAGAAATAACACTTCCAGGAGAGCCATTCAGCAATCACAGTAATCCAAAAAAAAAGAGTTTCATTCAGTTAAATGCTTGTGTATAGCAATGTAATGCACTGCTACAAGCAATCATAAGAGTGGTACAATGTTACTATGGTAATATTATATTGCTCTGGTCAAGGTAAGTTAAAAACAAAATCATTTTTCCGTACTGTATCCAGCCAGTTTCCCAGATCAACACCACACCCATTATATGATAATGCGGTACAGCACTGGTGACGGTATGTAAAGAAAAAAAATCTAATTGCGAAAAAAACAAAAAAAAACAACGTAATTTTTCAAGAAAAATTGAGAAAAAAATTACAACGTCAGTAAATTTGCCATGCCTCTTACTAAATACTCTGGACTGTATATTTTCCAAAAATGAGACATTTGGAGGTATTTGGACTGTCCTGGTATTTTTGGGCCTTGGGAAGTGAGATCAGTACATCAGAATTGATACATTTTCAGATATATACCATAGTTTGTGGACTCTTTAACTTTCCTACAGACTACATAATATACACTGATTTGGATTATTTCCACCAAGTAAATGTAGCAGAGTACATTTTGACCTAAATTTTTTAAATAAAGATCATTTATTTGCAAAATTTTATAACAGAAATGAAGAAAATACTTTTTTTTTTTTATTTCAGTCAGTTTTTTTGTTTATTTAGCAAAAAGTAAAAAAAATCCAGCAGTGATTAAATACCGGCAAAAGAAAGCTCTAGGCTAGTGAACAAAATGATGAAAATGTTGTTTGGGTACAGTGCTGTCATTCAAAGTGTGACAGCGCTGAAAATTTGCCTGGGCAGGAAGGGGGTAAAAGCAGTGGCGTAACCAGAGTTATGGGCGCCCGGGGCAGAATTTTTTTTCGCCCCCCCCCCCCCCCTTGTATAATCATCCACTCTGGTTATAAGGATCTGTAATGTATCCCTCTCAGGGCTTTCAGCATGTAAGGGGTAAATTATTGCAGGATTAATCATTTAACCCCTTACTGTAAGGGATTAACAGACTGACCCCCCCCCCACAACCACAGATCCCCCGTCATAGACTGAACCCCCCCCACAATCACAGATCCCCCATCACAGACTGACCCCCCCACAATCACAGATCCCCCATCACAGACTGACCCCCTAAATAACAGACCTCTCATCACAGACTGATCCCCCCCAATCACAGATGGATCCCCCAATCACAGATAGACCCCCCACAATCACAGACCCCCTATTTAACAGACCTCAGACAGTAACCCCCACCATAGTGCAGACCTCAGACAGTAACCCCCAGTAGTGCAGACCTCAGACAGTAACCCCCATAATAGTGCAGACCTCAGACAGTAACCCCAAGTAGTGCAGACCTCAGACAGTAAACAGACTGATCCCCCCCAATCACAGATGGATCCCCCAATCACAGATAGACTCCCCACAATCACAGACCCCCTATTTAACAGACCTCAGACAGTAACCCCCACCATAGTGCAGACCTCAGACAGTAACCCCCAGTAGTGCAGACCTCAGACAGTAACCCCCATAATAGTGCAGACCTCAGACAGTAACCCCAAGTAGTGCAGACCTCAGACAGTAACCCCCATAATAGTGCAGACCTCAGACAGTAACCCCCATAATAGTGCAGACCTCAGACAATAACCCCCAGTAGTGCAGACCTCAGACAGTAACCCCCAGTAGTGCAGACCTCAGACAGTAACCCCTATAATAGTGCAGACCTCAGACAGTAACCCCCAGTAGTGCAGACCTCAGACAGTAATCCCTATAATAGTGCAGACCATAGACAGTAACCCCCAGTAGTGCAGACCTCAGACAGTAACCCCCCATAATAGTGCAGACCTCAGACAGTAACCCCCATAATAGTGCAGACCTCAGACAATAACCCCCAGTAGTGCAGACCTCAGACAGTAACCCCCAGTAGTGCAGACCTCAGACAGTAACCCCTATAATAGTGCAGACCTCAGACAGTAACCCCCAGTAGTGCAGACCTCAGACAGTAACCCCCATAATAGTGCAGACCTCAGACAGTAACCCCCATAATAGTGCAGACCTCAGACAGTAACCCCCATAATAGTGCAGACCTCAGACAGTAACCCCCATAATAGTGCAGACCTCAGACAGTAACCCCCATAATAGTGCAGACCTCAGACAGTAACCCCTATAATAGTGCAGACCTCAGACAGTAACCCCTATAATAGTGCAGACCTCAGACAGTAACCCCCATAATAGTGCAGACCTCAGACAGTAACCCCCATAATAGTGCAGACCTCAGACAGTAACCCCCAGTAGTGCAGACCTCTGACAATAACCCCCAGTAGTGCAGACCTCAGACAGTAACCCCCAGTAGTGCAGACCTCAGACCTCAGACAGCGGCGTGTGTTGTTTCCCTCAAGCGCGGGCTCCTCCTCCTCTGTGGGTGTGAACAGAGAGGAGGGACGCCGCCGGGTGTACCAAGATGGCCGCCGCTCCGGAGCTAGGCCGAAGCCGGGGACTTTCCTAGGCCGAGGCTCCGAAGCGCTCCACGGAGCCGGTGGATGGATTCGCCCCCCCCCCCCATTTTTCGCCCGGTGCGACAGCCCCCCCTGCCCCCCCACCGCTACGCCAGTGGGTAAAAGTTACATAGTTACATAGTTAGTCAGGTTGAAAAAAGACACAAGTCCATCCAGTTCAACCATAAAATAATAAACAAACAAAATAAAAAACACAGTACAATGCAATACACCCAACTCCATACCCACAGTTGATCCAGAGGAAGGCAAAAAACCCAGCAGAGCATGATCCAATTTGCTACAGGAGGGGGAAAAAAATTATTTTCTGATCCCCCGAGAGGCTATCAGATTTATCTTGGATAAACTTTACCTACAAATCTTAGTACTCAGTTATATTATGGGGATTTAGGAAAGAATCCAGGCTTTTCTTAAAGCAATCTACTGAGCTGGCCAGAACCACCTCTGGAGGGAGTCTGTTCCACATTTTCACAGCTCTTCCTGTGAAAAAACCTTTCCGTATTTGGAGGTGAAATCTCTTTTCCTCCAGACGTAAAGAGTGCCCCCTTGTCCTCAGTGTTGACCTTAAAGTGAATAACTCAACACCAAGTTCACTATATGGACCTCTTATATATTTGTACATGTTCTCCTCTTCTCAAGAGTGAATAAATTCAGTTCTTCTAATCTTTCCTCATAGCTGAGCTCCTCCATGCCTCCTATCAGTTTGGTTACCCTTCTCTGCACTTTCTCCAGTTCTCCGATATCCTTTTTGAGAACTGGTGCCCAAAACTGAACTGCATATTCCAGGTGAGGTCTTACTAATGATTTGTACAGGGGCAAAATTATATCTCTCTCTCTGGAGCCCATACCTCTCTTAAAACAAGAAAGGACTTTGCTTGCTTTGGAAACCGCAGCTTGGCATTGCATGCCATTATTGAGCTTATGATCAACTAAAACCCCCAGATCCTTCTCCACTACAGATCCCCCCAGTAGTACTCCTCCTAGTATGTATGATGCATGCATATTCTTAGCCCCTAAGTGCATAACTTTACATTTATCGAAATTAAACCTCATCTGCCACTTAGTCGCCCAATTAGACAGAGCATTGAGGTCAGCTTGTAAATTGGCAACATCCTGTAAGGATGTTATTCCGCTGCTTAGCTTGGTGTCATCTGCAAAGACAGAAATGTTCCTTTTGATCTTAGACCCAATATCATTTATAAATACAGTATATTGAAAAGTAAGGGTCCCAACACTGAACCTTGGGGTACACCGCTGATAACCTTAGACCAGGGGTCTCAAACTCAATTACCCGAGGGCCACAAGACAAGTTTTCATATCCCATGGGGGGCCACATGCAAACTTTCAAACTTCAAAAACAACAGTACTGGTGTCAGCAAACGCATTATTAACCCCCCAGCACTGGCGGACGCATTATTATCACCAGCACTGGTGTCAGTGGATGCATTATTAACCCTGACCACTACACTGCACACCGATCACTACACTGCACACTACAACTGACCACTGACCACTACACGATGAACACTACACTACACATCAGTGTACAGAGCCAGGGTACAGGGCACATCAGGGTACAGGGCACAGCGCACATCAGGGTACAGGGCACAGCACATCAGGGTACATGGCCCAGCACATCAGGGTACATAGCCCAGCACATCAGAGCACAGCACAACAGGCCAAATCAGGGTACAGGGCACAGAACATCAAGACAGGGTACATGGGGCACATCAGGGTACATGGGGCACATCAGATCAGGGCACATGAGGCACAATCGGGGCACATGCAGCACATCAGCCACATCAGGGTACATGGGGGCACATGAGGGGTACATGGGGCACATGAGGGGTACATGGGGCACATTCATGGTACATGGGGCACATGAGGGCACATTCAGGGTACATGGGGCAAAATAAGGGTACATGGGTCACATGAGGGCACAATCAGGGTACATGGGGCACATGAGGGCACAATCAGGGTACATGGGGCACATGAGGGCACAATCAGGGTACATGGGGCACATGAGGGCACAATCAGGGTACATGGGGCACATTCAGGGTACATGGGGTACATGTCAGCGTTTACTTGCTGTTTTCATGCAGAGTAGCGCAGGAAGCATCTCTGTCATAAGCTCACCTCTCTGTCTCACGCTGCGGCAGCTCCCCGCCCCCCGGCGGCCCCCCACTCTCTTCTCGTCTATCCCATGTGATATCACATGCAAATGAAGATGAATTAAAAGAGAGGGGGAGCTGCCGCAGCGTGAGACAGAGAGGTGAACTTATGACAGAGATGCTTCCTGCACCACTCTGCATTTTTTTTTTTCTTAACCACTTTCAGCTTTGACCAGGCGCTAGAGACCAGCTCATGGTATAGTGCTTGTTTATGTCTCTGTAACAGGTTTGCATCATTTGTGGTTTGATCCTCCCCCTTTTTTTTTTTTTGGGAGGGGGGGGTATATAAAAGATTCTATATTTGTTAAACTTTTTTTTTTTTTTTTTTCCTTCTCCCCTTTCTAGGGGCCCTTTATTGAATATTCTATTTAATCTATCATTTCTATTTTCCCCTCATCTTTTCCACCCCGGTCGCCCTCCCCTCCACCTCACCATCGCTTTGCCTTGTCAAATAATTTTACATATTCATTTTATTCTTTACCTTTCTACTCTTAGGTTTTCTGCGTAGCTCCATGATTTTTTAAAGGTTTTCCAGTTTTCCCATTTTTTATTTCCGCTGTTATCTTCTATGTTGTTACAGTTATCTTCCATTCTGTATGTTTCCTCTACAGCGTCTATCCATTCCCAGACCATTGGGCATTCTAATTCCTTCCACTTCCTGGGTATCAACCTCTTTGCAGAATTTAATAAGTGAGGGACTAGGGATTCTTTATATTTTCTAACCCCTTCCTCTCCTCCATGGAAGAGGACCGTCCACGGGTCTTTAATTTTTATCTTCGTGATATCTTCCACCAACCCTAGGATATTTCCCCAATACCTTTCAACCTTGGGGCACTCCCACCACAGATGAGCCATTGTTCCGGGGGATTTGCAGCCTCTCCAACAATCTGCTGATTCTTCCTTTTTAAATTTACTTAGCTTAACTGGTGTACTATACCAGCCCGATAGGCATTTGTAATTCATTTTGGCCGTCCTGCTATCGGCTGCCGAGGAGTGGGTTAGCTTTAAGATCCTATCTATTGTGCTTCGATCTTTATGTGACCCTAGTTCCCTTTCCCAATTCTTAATAAATGGAGACACTTCCGGTTCATCAATCTGTAATAGGATCTTATATAATTTTGATATGGTTCCTTTTGTATTCTTGTTAGTACATAGTTTTTCAACCTCAGTAAGCTGGTCTATATCTCTTATTGGTTGAGGTAGCGTTTGTACAAAGTGGTTTAATTGCTGGTGCCTCCAGTTATTAATTAACATGAGATTTTCTTTTTGTTCAAGATCTCTTAGTGTAAGTAAGTGCCCTTGGTGCATTACATCTTTCAATTGAACCCTATCGTCTATAACCCAGTTCCCCCCCACTTCAACCTTCCCTGGTGGAAAATAGTCATTATTCTTTAATACTATAAAGGGTGAATTGTAGTTCCTACTGATTTTTTTTTGTGTTAGATCCCATATTTTAAGTGTATTTCTTGTGATTTCATGTGTATCCGTGTCTAACGTCCTAAAATGTGGTGGATTCCATATTATTGTGTCTAATCTCACCATTGATAATTTATTTTCCAGGCTAACCCATCTTTTTTCACTATTATCTTTAGCCCATTCCACTACCCTCGATAAAATTATTGCTTCGTAGTATTTTTTGATATCGGGGACTGCTAGCCCCCCTTTATTTTTTGTCTGCCTAAGGGTTTGGAGTGATATCCTATGTCTCTTATTTCTCCAGATATAATTCATTATTAGCTTTCTAAGGATTTGCAGCAGTTGTTTTGGTAGTTTAATAGGGATCATCTGGATCTTATAGAGGATTTTTGGCATCATGACCATTTTACAGAAGTTGATTCGTCCCGTCCATGAAATTGGCCTATTTTTAACTCTATTTATTTCCTTTTTAGTTTCTTCCAATAGTGGGATGAAATTTTTTTCATATATTTTTTTCCCCGTTTTTGCCAGTTGGATCCCAAGATATTTCAGCTCTTTTACCCATGGGAATTTATACTCGTTTTTTAAAATTTGCTCGTCTTTCTTGGGTATCCCTATATTAAGTATTTCAGTTTTAACAGTGTTTATTTTGAAATTGGAGAACTCCCCATACTGTCTGCACAGATTTAGGAGATTCGGGATTGAGGATTTCGGGTTGGTTAGGTAGAAGAGCACGTCGTCCGCAAATGCAGACAATTTGTGCTCCTCCCCTCCTATTATAATTCCTGTTACCTCCGGGCATTTGCGGATCCTGGACAGTAGGGGTTCTATTGATAGCACGAAGAGGAGTGGTGATAAAGGGCACCCCTGTCTTGTACCATTTTTCATCATAAAGGGGTCAGACAGGTCCCTGTTAATTTTTATTCTCGCTGTTGGGGTCTGGTATAGAGCTCCGATCCATTCCAGCATCCTCTGTCCAAATCCCATGGTTCCCAAGGTTTGTATCATGAATCCCCAGTCTACCCTGTCAAACGCTTTCTCAGCATCTATTGACAGGAGTTGACCGGGGACTCCCCGGGTCCTCATCCCATGAATCAAAAGGAGGGCCCTGACCCCGTTGTCCCTCCCCTCTCTGCCTTGGATAAATCCTGTCTGGTCTGGGTGGATCAGGCCTATCATCTCTTGTTTAACCCTCTCGGCCAATACCTTAGCGAACAATTTTAAATCTGAATTCAGCAATGATATTGGTCGATAGCTTGAGCATATCTTGGGATCCTTACCTTCCTTTGGGATAACCGTTATGGTTGCCTCTGCCGCTTCTCTACTAAGAGTATATTCCCCCCCAAGGCCATTAAAGTATTGACATAGTCGTGGTATAAGGATCTCTTTACATTGTTTATAATATAAGGCTGTAAGGCCATCAGGGCCTGGACTTTTACCCGATGCCGTGCCTACTAGAGCTGTCTGTATCTCTTTTTCTGTAATAGGTCTATCCATTACTAATGCTCTTGTCGAATTAACTGTTGGGAGTCTTGCCTTTTGTAGGAAGTCTAAGATCTTTTTTTCCTTTTCCTCTTCTCCCCATTCTTTCTGTTTCACTGTGTATAGTTTTTCATAGTAGACTCTAAAAGCTTCAGCTATATTTTTTGTTGTGTATATCTCTTCTCCCTGCTCATTTTAAATTTTTTCAATATAATTTTTTGCTTTCTTTTTCTGTACCATCCTTGCCAGGCGTTTACTGGTTTTGTTTCCCCATCTATATCCCTCTTTTGCAATCAGATGGAATTCTCTTTTTGTTTCCTGGTAGAGGAGTTCTTTAAGTTCATTGCGTTTGTTTACCAATTCTAGATATAGTTTTTTTTGATTTCCCCCTTTTTTATGTTCTTGTTCTAATTTCCGTATCTCAGCTATTATATTATTCTTCTGTAGGTTCTTTTCTTTCTTTTTCCTAGCTACTTCGGATATAAAAACACCTCTGATTAGAGCCTTGTGAGCGTCCCACAATGTTGCTTTTGATATCTTACTTGTGTCATTTAGTTGAAAATATTCTTCTAACTCCTTTTTAACTCTAGCTAAACTGTCCGGGTTTATTACTAATTCCTCGTTGAGCCTCCAACTTAAGGGTGGTCTCTTCTTCCCTTCAATATTTAGTGAGATACTTATTGGGGCGTGATCGGATATCGTAATAGGTTCTATTCCTGCCCCCACCACATTTTCCAATAAGTGGTGGTCTACAAGAATGTAATCTATACGTGAGTAGCTTCCATGTACCAGAGAGAAAAAAGTATAATCCCGGGTCTCTGGATTCCTTATTCTCCATATATCCATTAATTGATTTTTAAACAGCCAATTTTTTAAGTTTTTAGTATTTCTTATTTGGGGTTTGTTTATTTCTACTGTCTAAAATGACTTATCTATTATTGGGTCCATACAGAGATTTAAGTCTCCTCCTAGAATTATCCTCCCCTTTTTGAACTCCTCTAATTTCTTCAGAATTCCTATTAAGTATGTTATCTGATTTGTGTTGGGAGAATAGATGTTTACTAAAGTACATTCCATATCTTCTAATTTTCCACTTAAAAAAATAAATCTTCCCTCGGGGTCAACCAGTCTGTCTAATAGCTGGAATCTTACCCTTTTGGCTATTCCAATGGCTACCCCCCTGGCCCGTTTTGAGACTGTGTCCCCATAGTACCAGGTAGGGTATTCCACCGAATGTAGCCTAATCATTGAGCTTAATGTTAGGTGGGTTTCCTGAATAAATGCGATATCAGTTTTCATTCTTTTCAACTCTTTCAGCACTTTATGTCTCTTAACTGGGCTATTTAGACCTTTTACATTATATGATATACAATTGACTATCGTCATCCTATCTTATCTTGTCTCCTCCCCTTTTCTAGCGATTTTGGTGAGGTGGATCCCTTCCCTCCCCTTCCCCTCCCTCTCACCCCCCTCCCCTACCCCCCTCTCCTACCCCCCCTCCCTCTCCCCCTCCCCTCCCCCCTCCCCCCTCCTGAATGGCCATCTAAAGGCCTTGGAACCAAACATCTCCCCTTGGTTCTTTTACCCCGGGGGTGGGGCCTACACATAACCCTCCATCCCTATTCTATGGGGGTATAACATTTTTCCGGGTAGTTGCAGGGACTCCCTTTTCTCGTTTTCCCTTCCTCCCTCCTTTTGTTAATGTTCTCTTTTCAAATCCATCCAGGTAATTCTGGTGTCTGAATGTCCATTTTATTACAAAATTCGCTTAAGTCTTCTGGGAACCGAAGAGTCGCTGATTTTCCTTCTCTTGTCGCTACGAGGCATGCTGGAAATCTCCAGTTATATTTAATATTTTTGTCTACTAGCTGTGCTAAGAGAGGTTTTAAGAGCCGGCGCCTAGATAGGGTCTCTGCAGATAAATCTGCATATACCTGTAAAGTCGCTCCCCTATAGTCTAGGGGCGGATGGTCCCTCAGTTTCTTCCATAATTCCTCCTTCTCCCCAAAGGAGTGGAATCTAACTATGACGTCCCTAGGCCTTTCTGTGTCCATTCTTTTATATTTCCCTATACGGTGGACTCTTTCTATCCTAATAGGGTCTTCCGATGTTTTTTCCAGAATCGGATTTAATATTGTCCCCATTATTTTCCAGAGGTCTTCGTCTTTGTCTTCTGGGACGGCTCTAAATCTCAGATTTTGTCGTCTGGATCTATTTTCCTGATCCTCCAATTTATACAGTATACTCCTTTGTTGTCTCTGTATCTGGGCTACTTGCTCCCTTAATATACTAGTCTCTTGATCTTGGATCTCCACTCGCTCTTCTAGCGTCTCTACCCTGGATAGTAGGTGTCCTAAGTCGGTTCTAAGGCTTTGGATTTCTCCCTTAATCACATTTTCTAACCGCAGCATCATCCTTTCCATATCTCCTTTGGTTGGAGTTTGTTCCTCTTGCCTCAGCTCCTCCATTTTACTTGTCTCTGATTCGTTCTCACTAGTCCCTTCTTCTCTTGATTCTTCCATTGCTCCCTTATGAGTTGAGGTAAGAGCCTTTTTTTCTCTATCCTTTTATCTGTTTTTGCTTGTAGTACCTTTGGTGAGCTGTTATTTCTTGAGCTTCCCCCTTTGGACATGTATTGTCTAATGGAGCTTGTTGCCGCTGGGTTACCTGGTGTTTTTGGGGCTCCTCCCCTTGTCGATCTGCTTGACATCCTAGACATAATAGTCTTCGCTTTTCTGATCCTTTTCCCCAGATTGACGGTCTATTGTCTTCTCCACCCTGATAATCCTCTTTATTGTGCTTTCCGTCTACACCGCTAGGGCAAATTGGGGGGGGGGGGGGGCGCTTCGTCCACGGTTTGGGAGTGGGGAGGTTTTTCGCGACTCCTACTGTGTTTTTGTATACTCGGTTGCTTCTTTCAAGTACACATAGTCCATATAGGGGAGTTGGGGTTCACTTGTGTGCTTACCCCAGGAGAGTCAACTTTAGGTATCAGCTTAAATGCACTTGTGTATTGTGTGTATATGTGTATTCTAGTGCATCTATGGCGGCGGGTCGCTGAGCAAAAAAAAAAAAAAACAGGCAGGTGTTGATGTCGGCAGGGATTGAGCGGTGCGGGCACTATATAGGCCAGTGGGAGTTAGCGGTATCAGTGGGGCCCCAGGCGGCACAGACAGGGGGTAAAGTGGTATCAGCAGGGTGCTGAGGCATGCAATAAGACAAAGGCTGGTGTCAAGGGAGTACTGACATACATAAATACAGTTTCTCTCTCTATTAGTTATCACCAATCTCCTTGGTAGTTACATTCCTTTCTGTCCTCCTTCCATCAACTGAATGGGTGGTACGAGCAGGTAGCATTCAGCTCCAAATTTAGCGTTTCCCCCCCTTTACATCAAGAATATTCCCACTCTTATTGACGCCATATAGTTAGTCTATAGGGATCACACCTGTCCTAGTTATTCAGGCCAGATGTACCCGGCTGGGCGCCTCCGGAGCAGCTGTTTTAAGTTCTTGTATTTCGTGCTTATATTATTCCAGATAGAGACATGGTATCAGCATAACTAGTTACCTGTATCACTACATATAGATTCCTCTAGTTGTTTTTACCGTAATTACTTTACATGTATAGCGTAGTACTATTGGTTTACAGTTCATACGGTTCATACAAGATAGTAATTATCTGTCTCCTTCTTACCCCTCTGGACGATTTTTGGTGTAAGGATTAATCCCCTTACCTTCAGCTTCCGTTACCAGCTTTACCTGGACCTCTTTACCTGGACCGCATGGAGTGAGAGGGCTGATTGGAGGGTGAGTCTGACCGAGCGTCCCACTCCCAATCTCGGAGTGAGTGAAGTAGATGGTTTAAGGTAGCGGAGTCCCCGCTGCAATTGGCGATCTAAAGCAGCCTACTCCGTGCTTTGGGCCTTACAGGCTTCCTTGGTCAGCTGTTGTTTGCGCGGAGATCGCTGCCTGTCCCCGTCGCTGCCGTACATGCCTCTTCCTCTGTCCCCGGGGCTCCAGCTACCTCCGTCATACAGCCGTCCAGCCGTCCCTGCTTCCCCTGCTTCCCCAGAGCTGCGCGCGCTTAGCGCTTGTAGGTCCCACCCCCCATAGTGCGTGTCACGTCCTCACGTGCACGCCATCCCTCCACCACCACTCTGCATTTAAAGAAAACCTACTCCCCCACTTCCACGACATCCCCTGCCCTGCCTGCGGGCCATTTATAACCGGTCCGCGGGCCGGTACTTTGAGACCCCTGCCTTAGACCATTCAGAGTATGAATCATTAACCACGACTCTCTGAATTCTGTCTTTCAGACAGTTTTCTATCAATTTACAAACTGATATATTCAATCCTGCAGACCTTACCTTATACATGAGCCGTGTGTGGGGAACTGTATTGAACGCTTTTGCAAAATCCAAGTATATCACGTCCACAGCAACACCTCTGTCCAAGGTTTTACTTACCTCTTCATAAAAGGAAATCAGGTTTGTCTGTCAACTTCTGTCTTTCATGAATCCATGCTGTCTGCTGCTTAAATAGTTTGTTTCCACCAAGAACTCATCCATGTGGTCATTTATTAAACGTTCCAGTATCTTTCCAACTATAGAAGTTAAACTAACAGGTCTATAGTTACTTGGTAAAGACTTTGTTCCCTTTTTAAATATAGGCACCACATTGGCTCTACGCCAATCCAGTGGTACTATTCCTGTCATTAATGAGTCCCTAAAAATTAGATACACTGGCTTTGAAATTTCAGAGCTCAATTCTTTTAGGATCCGTGGGTGGATGCCATTCTGTCTAAATATTTCTGGACCATATCACTTTTGAGCCATTGTGGATTTGGGGCTGTGTCACTCCCACCCCCATTATGGACATGAGCTCCCTCATAAATTTGCCTTCTCTTTGTCCTCAGTCACCCACTCTAGATTATTTTGTAAAGGGCCTACATGCTCAGACTTGACCTTTTTACTATTAATATATTTAAATCATTTTTTGGGGTTTTTCCTATCTTTTGCAATCTGTCGTTCATTTCGAATTTTTGCATTCTTGATTTCCTTTTTACATATTCTATTATATTCTTTGTAACATTTAAACGACACTAGTGTTCCTTCATTTTTATATATTTAAAAGCTATTTTCTTATTGTTTATAGCTTTTTTAACTTTGACTGTGAGCCACATAAGTTTTATTTTTAGCCTTATTGCCCATGGGAATATACTTTGCAGTGAGGTTCCAAACAGTCTTTTTTTTATCAATAGAAAGTTTTTATTGAAAATTTTACAAAATACAGAAATCATAAAAGAGAACCATGCCACTTATATAACAATGTATAGAGATCAGTTAAAAATAGCAAGTAATAAAGGAAGTAGAAACACTAATAGAAGCATTCACCAGAGTATGTAATGAAAGCAAAACAAAAAGCAAAACAAAAGTTATCCAGTAGTACATTTATCAGTCCAGATTACCCAATCGTTTATCAAAAGAATCGTAGTTTAATGCATTATTTAGTAGCTGTTCAAGCGTGTAATGTTGTTGGACTTTTCTAGTTAGGTCGGTGATGTTGAGTGTAGTGGCGTGCTTCCAGTTTTTTAATATTAGAGATCTAGCTGCCAGCAGGATATGGGACACCACTTGTCTCATATGATGTGGAATGGATTTTAGTCCAATGTGGAGGATAGCCAATGAGGGATTAGGGGGGACCAATACACCGGTAATGAAGGAGATGAGTTTAAAAGTTTGATTCCAAAAACTAGTCAGGCTAGGGCATTCCCAGAGCATGTGGAAGAGGTGGCCTTTATGTCCACAGTTCCTCCAGCAGAGAGGTAATGTGGTGGGAAACATAAGTGCAAGCCTACAGGGGGTATATTGCCAGCTGTTGATTTTAGTCATCAATTCCCAGTGACCAGTGCGATGGGATGCTGTTTGTAGAGCTTGGAATGCAAATTTCCACTGGGCTTCAGTGAATGTTAATCCCAAGTCCTTTTCCCATTTTATATGTGTCGTCAATTTACAAAATTCCTTCTTCGCTTGTAGTATATTATAGTAAATGGCTATACCCTTATTGTGTGTTTGACCTCCCGTTAGATGTTGCCAAATTACTGTTGGAAGGGAGATCACAGGGGGTGGGTTTTTCTTTAGAAAGTGGATCACTCTCACGCAAGTGAAGAACAGGTGCGCCGGTAGATTATGTTCCTGCATTATGCGGTGCACTGATTTAGGCCTCCCATCCTCCATTAAGTCGTGTATATTCCATGGGAAGTGAGGGCTTTAAGGGATATCATTGGCATATGAGCTTCTACCCAACTTAGAGAGAATACATGCGGTATAGTTCTCCGGTTAGGGAGTTGAGTGTTCAGGAGGGATCTCCAAGTCTGTACTGATGTAGCTGTAGTTGGGGATGTGAAAGTTGTGTCCCATGGTATCCACGAGTCCCCTAGGAGGACTGATGGAAGGTCATGTGTAGGGGCCAAGTCTTTCTCAATGTCTACCCATAATGGCGCATCAGAGGAGGAAAACCAGAACTTGAGTTGGTCAAGCCTGGTCGCCTTTAGGTAGTCTAGTATGTCTACCAGACCCGCCCCCCCCTACGCTTTTGTGGGGTAGCAGGGTTTTGCGCGAACACCGTGCGCGTTTCGTGCCCCACAGGAATCGCCATTGAATATTGGATAGTGCTTTGATGTATTTTGGAGCAATGGCCACTGGAAGTGATCTGAAAATATACAGGATTTGTGGTAACATAAGCATTTTAAATGCTGCTAATCTGCCCCTAATGACAGTTCTTTGGTGGACAGACCATTAACTTGTGTGTTGAGTTTGTGTAATAGTGATTTCAAATTGGTTTCCGCTAGGGATTTAGTGGAATTGGTCACCTTGATGCCCAAGTACGTTATGGTGTCGTCATTCCAGACATGCCTGGAGTGCCTGTTGTAGGTGGAGGTGTTCTGGGGTTGGCAAACCTAAACTAAGGATGTATGATTTTGTGAAGTTTACCTTGTAGTACGAGACTTTTCCAAAGGATATCAGTGTGTCATGTGCTTTAGGCAGTGAAATTAGTGGATCTGTCAGCATCAATATTACATCATCTGCAAACAGGTATATGACATGGGAGGTCGAACCAATTCGGAACCCACAATTGGTGAGCGACCGAATGGTTTCCGCCAGGGGTTCAATCATTAGATTGAAGATTGTCGGGGATAACGGACACCCCTGGTGCGTCCCATTCGATATTTGAAATGGTGCTGACAGCATACTAGATGTGTACACCCTCACAGGGGCATGAGTACAAAGCCAGTATTGCTTCTTTAATATGTCCCTCAAGCCCAAATTTGGATATAGTCCCAATGGACCCTGTCGAACGCCTTCTCTGCATCTATAGAGAGCAGCAGAGAAGGCGTTCGGGTACTTTCCGCGTGGTGAATAACATTGATTACCCTCCTAGTTGCGTCCGAGGTCTGCCTTCCCCTCACAAAGCCCATCTGGTCACGTTTAATGAGGGAAGGAATGAAATCTGCTAGGTATTTGGCCAGGATCTTGGCGTAAATGTTGACGTCCGTATTCAGGAGTGAAATTGGCCGGAAGTTGGAGGGAGCATTCGGATCTTTACCTGGTTTACCTGGTTTAGGGAGGGTTATTATATAGGCCTGTAACATTTCGGGGGGAAATGAGGCTGTGTTTGCAGCTTTAGTGAAGATTGATTGCATATGAGGTGCTAGAAGAGGGCCAAAAATGTTAAAGTATTCATTCGAGAACCCATCCGGACCCGGGGCTTTACCATTAGGTAGGGTGGCTATTGCGTTTTCTATCTCCGAAGTAGTGAATTGTGAGTTCAAGGAGCGTAGTTGTGATTCTGAGAGAGAGAGTAAACTAATCTGTTTTAGGAAGTTTGAAATTTGTGTTGACGTAGGTTGATGGGTGGAAGGGTCGTCTTTTATGTTGTATAAGCTGCTATAGTAATCAGCGAATTGATCAGCTATTTTTTGAGGGTCGCTAATTTTGTGTTTAAGTGTGGGATGAATTAAGTGATCAATTCTCGTCTTCGTGCGTGCTGTTTTTAGTCTATTGGCCAAGTATTTGCCCGCTCTGTTTGCATTGGCATATAAGTTGAGTTTGAGTCTTCTAAGGTGATAGCCATATTGTTGGTTTAACAGGTCTTTTAGCAAGGTTCTCAATTGGGAAAGTTTCTTGGAGAGATTTTGTTTGGGTGTCTGCTTGTTTTTTGTTTCTAACTCGTGTATATCAGCAAGGATAGAGTTAATTTTGCCTGCGCGTCTTTCTTTCCCTAGCGCCTATCTGAATCAATATTCCTCTCATGTACGCCTTGTGAGCACTCCAGAGGGTAAAGGGGTCTTCTACCGAATTAGCATTATTTAGAAAAAATGCTGTGAGGTGTTGGGATATTTTTTCAGAGATTTGCGGTTCTTGCAGTAGTCGGACATTGTTACGCCAGATGGGAGGGGAGGCAGCCTGATCAGCAATAGATATAGTTACCACTGCATGGTCGGACCACGTAATATCGTGAATCCGAGCTGCAGATACCTTTTGTAGCAACCACCTATCTACCAAGAATAGGTCAATACGAGAGTAAGAGCAATGTCTGGCTGAGAAAAAAGTATAGTCTTTTAAACTTGCGTGGATGCATCTCCACGCATCATATAGTTCCTCTTTGTGCATCAAACTGCCCAGTCGTGTGGATCCCTTGGGTTTCTTTGTGGACGTATCTAGGCTTGGATCGACAATAAGGTTGAAGTCTCCACATAGCACAAGATTTCCGTATTGTTGGGCCCTGACTTTCCATATCAGCCTGCTGAGAAAGCAGACCTGGTGTGAGTTAGGGGCGTACAGAGCCACTAGTGTGTACGGATGATATACATTTTTTAAGGTGGGAGGAGGGGCTGCTGATGGGTGGAGTGTGTGAGTAGCTGGCGCTCCCATGCTGCTCGTGGATCCCTTGGTATCAGAGGCCGTGGAGACTATGGAGGAGTGTGGGATCGTTGGACGAGCGTAGGACGTGCTCCGCTCCACCAGAATGTGGTACCCATAGCCTGCATAGCCTGTCTGCCCATAGCCTTGTCTGCCCGCTTATTGCCCACTTATTGTCTGCCTGATTCAGCTGCGATGCTGCGATGCTGCAATGCCGCTTTTCAGTGTACTTAGCCTTACTTAGCCGGTCAGTTTGTTTGTTTCGCCTGCCTCGCTCCCTCCCCCTCCCTACCCGCCCTCCTCTTGCTCCCCGTGTCCTGCCCCGGGAATTCTAGCAGCCGCACATGGATTGAGATCTGAAGAGTGTGGCGTGCTGGATGGCGTGCTGGACGGCGTATGGGTGTGTTGTTGTGGGGCGTGAGGAAAAGGAGAGCTATCGCCATTGCCAGTTTAGTCAAAGCTATGAGCCTTGGCGCCCGCACACCCGTATTCTGCCCAGGCGCTTAGACGTATCGGCTTGTTGGACTGTCGGCTTGTTGGCTGGTGAAGCCGAGTGCATTGGACTGCGCATCCGCGCACCCGCTTGAAGTTTTCGAGACCGGGAGACGGGTGCTGGGAAGGAGTCATCTGAAACCGGACCAACGGATCATTGGACCCGTCTGTCTTGCCTGCCTGCCTGGATGCACCTCGCGGCCCCTGCTACTACGCTGATACGCGCTGACATGCCGAGGTGACAGACCCTCCTAACAATAATACCTTTGATCATCTCCTGATACTGGCTCTTTGCTTGCCTGAGAAGCAGGGGACACACAGGTTGCTGCCTCTTAGTCCAATAATTTTGGTAGAAACCACCTTATCTGCAGCATCAGTGTGTTATCCCTGGATAGACGGAATTCCGAGGGTGAATGACATACCTCCATCACACAGTCCTCCAAGAACCATCCCTGGGGTGCCGTGAGTAAAACTTAAGATACTAAAATACTGTCTCCCTGGTTCGGTGAGTAGCTTGGGAGCAGTAGAAGTTGGATTTAAGAAATGATTAAGAAATAAGAAAGAACTGATATGATAACAATGGTCTAATACTGGTCTAAGGTTTTTAAGAGGTCTTAAAAGGAAAAGGTGGAAGAAAAAAAAAAAAAAAAAGCAAACTGCTCTGTGGCCGTATGCTCTATCACTATAAAATGCGGTAAACTGTGAACTGTAAAATGTTTTAAATGACCAACAGAGACCTGTAAAATTGACAAAAGGGAGACTCCCAGGTGCTGCGATCCTCCTTCCACATATTTTTCTTTTTTGAACCCGAATCCATATAAAAACTCACATCTACATAAAAATATCAGTAAACTACCAGTAAAATAAGGTGAACTGTTGAGCAGATGATGAAAAGTAGAACACTTGGGCTGCTGAACAACGGTAAACCAAAAATACTGACGCGCTAAAGGCAAACCAAAACATAACCTGTATATACCTCAGTAGCAAGGAAAAGTCCAACAAGAGACAAGTAGAGGTGCCCTAAAAAAAAAAAAAGGCTGAGGTGAGTCTTATTGAGCTGTCAGTACAACCTTCCTGGAGGTGGTAAACTATAATACACCTCCACCAATCTCAGTAAAAGAAACAGCTCAGTAAACTCACCATAAGAATACATTTAGCGGACTCATAGTAGCAAAGAAGTCCTCAGTATCCCAGAGGAGATTGCACTAGAAACAAAATCTGCTTGGGACAAAAATTTGAACTCTATACTTATAGGATGGAGAATAAATAATTGAAGGAGCCCTTCTTCTCACAATTAGTGAACAAACCAAAACAGTGCAAGATAAAAGGCACCCATAGGAAATCAAGACGCTAGAAAAGGATGAGAGGTAGGACACAAAGAGGTGCATACGCAAACCCACCTAAATTCAGCGATAGCCCAAGCACAATCAAAAAATATCTGATAAAAAATCAAGTCAAAGATAGTCCGGATAAAATGGCAACAACAAGGAAAAAAGGCGCGAAAAAGGTGCAGAAGACGGGAGCGAGTAGACAATCAGAAAGAGCTGGGTCTTCAACGATAGCAGATGAGGAAGTTGAAGACCTTGACGAATCGGTAGAAGACCAACTCCCTACTAAAGGAGAAATTGCCAAAATGTTTGCTAGAATGGAATTATGAATAAAATGGAATCCTCTTTGAAAGGAGAAATGGAATCAATACATGAGGACATGAACCATATTTTGAGAAGAGTAGAAGAAACGAAAGAGAAAATAAATCTACAGGCTGTAGAATTCAATGAAATAAAAGAACAGATGAAAGAATTACTAAAAGAACAAAGACATTTGAAATACAAGATGGAAGACCAGGAAAACCGAAACAGACGGAAGAATTTGAAGATTAGAGGTCTCCCAGAGGAACAAGTAGAGGACCTTCAAGGAAAAATTGACAAAATATTCGGCCAGATGTTAGGCAAAACCGAAAAAATTTAATTAGAATGGGTCCATAGGATAAGAAAACCTGCAGGAATATCGGAGAGTCTCCCAAGAGACGTTATTGTGCGATTCCATAATTTCCATGATAAGGAGCAGATCCGAGTATATCTTAACTCAAAAGGTCCTGCCAAACTGGAATCCCCATGGCAGATCTTTCCAGATCTGGCAGCGGAAACATTAGCCAGGAAGAGATTATTAAAACCATTAACAGAGCAGCTAAAAAGACAGGATATTCAATATTTCTGGGTTTTCCAGCTTGTTTAGTCGGAAGAAAAGATTAACGATCAGCTACCCTAAGATTCCCCGAAGATACGGTGAATTTCTTCAAAAAGTTGAATATCCCAGGAGTAGAGATGCCTGGCTGGTGGGAAAGGACTCAGGAAGAAGTCAAAATAGCACAACATGCATGGCAACATATCCCAAAGAAAAAATAAATATGTATTGAAACAACGATAGGGAGGGGCGAAATAGGGCTGGTAACCTGGAGGGGGAGGGGGGGAGAGGGAAGGGACTGTCGGGGGGGGGGCAGAGTTGGGGAGAGAGATATGGTGAACAGATAAAGTACACAGGCACTATAGAAAACTTAAGAAAGGGATGTCACGGGCACCTCCTATAAGGGGGCTGACTGCTCACCAACTACCCATACTGAGTCCAACCTCAAGGGGACAGAACCGTAGGGCCAGATGGAGGAAGGCCACGGATCTATAGGCCCATGGGAGGCTAATAACCCCAAATACAGGAGGGAAGGGAGGCGGGAGGATAGGGAGGGTGGGGAAGACTGGGGGGGTAGGGAAAGGGAGGGGAGGGGGGAAGAGCAGGGGGTTTGGGAGGGATGGGGAAGGAGGGGGGATGGACAAAGGGAGAAGGCCTCTAAAAGTAACTATAGGAAAGCCTTAAAAAACTACTTAATGGTACTGGATAGCAAAAGTTACATTAATTTCTTACAATGTCCGTGGTATAAATGCCCCTATCAAAACTGCCAATATATTCAGAGAGTTAGCTTTTTTAAAGACGGAAGTGATATTTTTGCAGGAAACACATTTAACCTTGGGTACATGCCGTAGAATTACCACCAATTAGTTCCCCCTATGGTTCTATGCGGATTCCCCTATTCCACGAGCTAAGGGGGTGGCTATAGGGTTTGCCAGGGGTACCCGGTTTTCTTTGACCGAAAGAAAGGTAGACCCTAAGGGTCGCTTTCTATTTCTTAATGGAAGCCTAAATGGGTATGAGATCTCTCTGGCGAACATCTATTGCCCGAATAAGAAACCAGTCCAATATCTAATAAGAGTATGAATGAATGAAAACTTATATAGCGCAGCACATGCCACGTAAATTGCCTCTGGGCGCTTGTTGTTCCTGTCTCCTTTGAGATCAAAAGAGATGAGTCTTGATCTTTCTCCTGAAGACCAAGTAGTTCTCCTCCAGCCAAATGCTGGCTGGTAAGGCGTTCCATAGTCTGGGACCTTGGACAGCGAATCTTCTGTCCCCTTTGGACTTGTATCTGGCTTTCGGTATCTGAAGCCGATTTTGATTGGTGGATCGTAAAATACGATTGGGATTCTGAATTTTTCATTTTTCGCATAGATAATGGGGAGCATTCCCATGGATACATCTATGCGTTAGACAGAGAGCTTTAAAGGTGATTCTGTCTTTAACTGGTAGCCAGTGAAGGGATCTCAGTGAAGGCGAGATTGAATCCCAGGGTTTTTTCCCAGTCACAAGTCTGGCGGCCGTATTTTGAACGACTTGAAGATGAGCGATTTGGTACTTGGGGAGTCCGAGGTAAAGGGCATTTGCATAGTCCAGTCTGGAGTTTACAATTGCTCCCACCACGACCGCTACGTCTTTCTTGGGAATGAAAGGAATGAGTCTGCGTAGTAGGCGCAGCAGATGGTGAGATCCGCTGACTACTGACCCTATTTGTGCGTCCATTGTCATGTCGGAGTCAAAGATGACCCCAAGACTTTTGACTTTGGCGCTAGGGGAGATGATTTTGCCCAGAATGGGCGGGGGGATCCAAGTTGTTGCCGGTTGATTCCTGCGCTTGGCGTGAAACAGAAGAAGTTCTGTTTTCGCTCCGTTGAGTTTGAGATAACTCAACGGAGTAATAGAAGACTATGGGCCAGATTCAGGTAGATGAGAGCATCTTTGCTCCAGAGTAACGCTTCTCATTTACGTTACTCTGAAGACCCTTTCAGCGCAAGTCCTGTAATTCACATAGCAGTTGCGCGTAAACTTGCGCCAGAGTAACGATAATGCGCTGGCGTAACCCGACGCAAGTGGAAGTGGGTGTGATCATATGTAAATGATGGGCGGAGCCCAGCGCAGAGGCTTACGTTCAGCGCATCAACCACGGAGCATGCGCAGTGAGTGCGGCTCCACTCGCCCCCTTTGTGCGCATGCTCACAACTTCCGTCGGCACCACTTCACGGGAAACGTCAGCGCAATGCCTTCCGTTGGGCGTTTAAATGCGCCCGTAGAAGCGCCATTTCGGCACTAAAGTATATCCTGCTCCCCCTCCCCGCAGTGATGTTACTTTTGTTTTGAGATGGCTGCTCCCGTTCCCCGCAAACACACAGGAGAAAGCTGAACTTTAATGGCCAGGAGCTGTCAGCCGTCATCTCGGCTATGGAGACCTATGATGTCTTCCTCCATGGCTGTAAAATTTGACAGACAAGCATGGACAGAGGTGTTGTCCTGCAAGTGGGGGTGCTCAGCTAGCTCTTATCGTCGGTAACGCTGCTGTAGCTGCTCTCCTGCTGACCTGTGGCCATCTGGAGTAAAGATAAAGCAGCCTTTTGTAGAAATAACTTTGCGCCGGACGGACGAGATACGCGCGGCGCATGTAGCCAGCGTATGGTGCTAATCCGTTCGTGAATTGTGAAAAATCCCTCATTTGCATATTTGCAGGGGAAATCAATAGGCGCGACTGATGCGCCCAACGAAATTAAGCGCTGACGATACTCTGGCGTCGGAACGTTCCGCCAGTCGCAAATGACCCGTTATTGGGCGCATCTAGTTTGGTGGGTACGGGCACATAGAAACGACGGCGCATCATCACAGTTACGCGGCGCATATCGAAATACTCCAGCGCAAGTGTTCCTGAATCTGGCCCTATGAGTTTTAAGAAAGTGGAGGCTGTGATAGGAGGAGATTTTAATTTCTGCATCGACCCCAAAATGGATAGTACGTCCCATGCACAGGTGAGCGAATTGAGTCAGAGGAATAAACTAAAAAAGAAGATGCACAAACATCATCTGGTAAATGTTTGGCGCATATAAAGTATAGGAATCAAGGAGACTATACATTTGTCTCACCCATGCATGGGACATACACTAGAATTGACAAATTTTTGGTAGAACACAGACTTCTCGAGCAGATAGAGGACATAAGGATTGAAATTATAACTTTTTCGGATCATGCCCCTATCTCACTCCAACTTAGAATAGGGGAGCAAGACAACCGGAAAACAAACTGGCGATTAAATGAAGAACTTCTATTAGATAAAGTAATAGAAAAGAAAATAAGGGGGGAATTGTTACAATTTTTTGAAGAGAATAGTACCGAGGGTATGTCGGAAGCAATAATCTGGGAGACCCATAAGGTTTTTATTCGGGGAATTCTGATAAAAGAAGGATCTAGAAAAAAAAAAAAAAAATATAAAAATACTAAAAGTAACTTAATTAAAGAAATATCGGAACTTGAACACCTACACAAAGAAACAGGTCAAAGGGACATACTGCAGAAACTTTACAATAAAAGAAACGAGTTTAGAGAACTCATAGAACAGGAATCCCGGGTGGAATTTAACATAATTAAGAAAGAACAATATCAATGGGGTAACAAGACAGGGAAATATTTAGCGAGCCTCCTTAAAAAGAAAAAATCTGTGAATTTCATAGAGAAAATAAAAACAAAAACGGGAGAAATAAGATTCAGAGATTATCAATAACTTCCAAAAATTCTACGAAGATCTCTATTCAATTAATAAGGATGACACTAAAAGAAATAAAGTTAAGGGAAGAAAAAACGAAAACATACTTGGAAAAAGTAGAGTTAAATAGCATACCAGAACATAAACTTAAGACCTTAGAAATGCCCATAACAGAGGAAGAAATTATAAAGACCATTCAAGAATTACCCAACAGTAAAAGCCCCGGTCCTGATGGATTTACAACTTTATACTATAAATTACTGTCCGACATATTAACTCCAAAATGATGTACCTATTTTAATGGAATAGGGGATAAATGGGAAATGAGGAAGGAAAGCTTAGAATCATTAACAACTGTAATACCTAAAGAGGGCAAAGATAATAGTCTGAGCTCTAGCTATAGACCGATCTCTCTCCTCGAAATAGATCTAAAAATCTTTTCAAAAATCCTTGCTAATAGGTTGAAAAATATCATGTCAGACGTAATCCATACAGATCAAGTAGGGTTTATTGCAGGATAGGAAGGGAGAGATAACGGAATCAGATCACTTTTATTGAAGAAATCAAAAGAAGTAGAGCCCCAGGTCTATTAATGTCTGTAGACGCAGAAAAGGCTTTCAAACGAGTAAACTGGGGCTTCATGCAGAATACATTAGAAGCATTAGAAATTGGACCCAGAATGAGGCAATGGATAGGAGCCTTGTATAACAGACCAACTGCAAGAATTAAAATTAACGGGAAGATATCTGATTCTTTTGAATTAAGAAATGGGACTCGACAGGGATGCCCGTTGTCCCCGCTGCTATTCACGCTAGTTTTGGAACCTCTTTTGAATGAAATAAGGCGTAGCATGGATATCAGAGGAATAATGTTGGAAGGGGAGAAACATAAACTGGCAGTATATGTCGACGACATTCTATTCTATATATCAAACCCAAGGACAAGTTTGCCTTAATATAATTAAAACAATAAAAGAATATGGTATGCTATCTAATTTTAAGATAAACCCAACTAAATCAGAAATACTGAATATTAATCTTACTAAAAGAGAGGGGAAGGCTTTGCAGAAAGATTTTCCATTTTGCTGAAAAAAAGACCTAAACTACCTTGGAATTAGATTAGGAGATTCTAGAGAGACTCTATATAAAACCAACTTTATACCACTATTGAATGATATCAAAGATGACCTTAACAGAATTGCACCAGGACAATTAACATGGAACCGGGAGGATAAATATTTTTAAAATGATAATACTACCAAAAATCATTTACAAAATTCAGATGCTCCCAATTCAAATCCCGCAAGCCTTTTTAAAAAAACTGCAAGCAATGTTTCTTAAATTTATATGGAGGGGGAAAAAAACACAAATTAAATTAACACTTGTGACAAAAGATAAGTCACAAGGGGGGTTGGGGGCACCGGATTTCAAAAATTATTATTATTCAATCATCTTATCACAAGTTATAGAATGGGCAAAAAATAATGTAGAAAAAAGGTGGGTAGCTATGGAAAGTAAATTAAGGAAAACTGCACTGGGGAAGGTAATCTGGATCCCACCACAGTATAGAAGACTAAGTCCTGATGTTCACGATATTACAAAGCACGCCCTAGCAATGTGGGACCAGATTCATAGGAAAGAAGGATGGAGTTTTAATTCACCACTTATACCCATGAAAAATACAAAATTCTTCCCTCCGGGAGAAAAAAAAAATTTGGTAATTTGATTAGGAGAGATGACATCCAACTAAAAGATCTTATGGAGCAAAATAGATTACTATCATTGCAGGACTTGGAAAAGAGGAGAGATTTAGTGTTGATTGATGAATGGAGATACGCTCAAATAAGACATTTTTTTGAAAGCCTCCCACAGCCTGTTACATCTGAAACGAATCTACAGCCACTCGAAAGACTTTGTATAAGAAAAACTGATAAGGGAATAATTTCGATGTTATATAAAATTTTGAATGCCTCAAAACAACAGAGCGTACCTCCATTCATCAAGAAATGGGAAGAAGAAACGGGCTCATCAATAAAGAAATTTGAAATGAGACAGATAATAAATAGGGTCCATGTTACCTCTATAAACAACAAAGTAATGGAACAGAATTATAAATGCTTGGTACGAGATAAAATACATTCATCCTTAGGAATTAATTCGCGTTTTTGCTGGAGAGGCTGTAGAGAAGTGGGCACAATGACCAATATCTGGTGGTCTTGCCCCAAAGTTAAAAATCGTTGGTCAAAAATCTGACAAAAAATTAAAGAAATAATAAACATGAATATCCCTGAGGACATTTGGGTCTGTGTCTTGCACGGGGCTCGAATGCCAACCAAAAAATACTTAAAGACATTAATCCCAGATTTTCTCAATGCTGCAAAAAGTCAAATCACGAGTAATTGGCAACAAGAAGAGTCCTACACTAAGAGGATGGGGAAAAAAGCTTGATGAAATATACTATAATGAATATTTAAGATATTGAGAGGAAGAAACTTGGGCAGATTTTGAAGACAAATGGGATACTTGGAAAAAATATAAGTCTAAAATGGAATATGCAGAAATGATGGAGGCTTAAGTAACAATGTGAGAATAAAATTCCAGAATAAAAGAGACGATAGAGGCCTAGCAAGAAGATCGGGAGGAGGTCGGGGGAGGGAGATTGGGATGGGGGAGGAGTGGGATAGGGATGGAGGGAGACAGGGACGGGAAAGGGGAAGGGATATCTTAATAGGAAGGGAAAAGGAGGGAAGAAAGGGGAGGGAGGAAGAAGAAGGGGGGAAGAAAAAAAAATTATATATATATTAACTCCACATATGATGCAAAACATAATCATTGAACATAAAAAAAAAAAAAAGGATGATATACCTGCCATTGGGATCAGGAGTGAAGTCCTTTAGTTGGAAGGAAAGGGTATTTCTGAGAGCAATCAGCACTCCTCCTCTCTTGTGGCCAGGTGTACAAGCCAAGAATACATGTGGGAAGTCCTTGTGAGAACATTTAGGAGTTTTAAGTTCCTGAAAATGAGTTTCCTGGATGCACAGGATGTCCGCATTGTGTGTTTTTGCCTCAGCCCACATGGACAGTCTCTTAGCAGGGTGATTTAAACCCTGTGCATTGATAGATAGACAGTTAATTGGCATAATGCAGCTTGTAAGCGGTCTGTTGTGTCATGCGGTGTGTGTACTCACTTTGACCCAGCACGTTGGCCTGAGGGAGGGTGTTCTTTCTGGATGTGTGTCTGGATGAGTGCACAACAAAAAAAAGTGGCATAAAAAAAACAGAAATAAAGATGTGTGAACAAGAAGTACAATAAGAAAGAGATCCATAAACTGATCCATGTGCAGACATAACTGCTGCAAAAGGTTTGGGGGGAAAAAAGAAGCAGGGATTAAAGTGTAAAACCCCTGTAGCCAGAGAGTGCATAGTCATTGCTATAGTATACTCACACATTACTACCGGTTTTGGTTTTAGAGGAGCGTTTACGTGTGACCAGCTGCCAATCCTCCTGTAATGGGTTAGGCGTTGGGGTTGGAGTCGGAGCCGGCGGAGGTGTCTGATTCGGCAAGATGCCCAACTGGCGTAGCACCTTTAGGCCTTCATCTAGCATGGATATAAAGAACGACGTGCCTTTATGAGTAGCCGCCAATTTTGCCAGGTATTTCCATTTGTGGAGAACATTATGATTCCTCAGCGCCTTGGTTATTGTCGCTAGGTTGCGACGTTGTTGCAGGGTGTACCTGGACAGGTCTGGGAGTATCTGAAGGTCTGCGTAATGAGGGTGCTTGTTTTCCGCTCTGCGAGATGCAACCATAACCTGCTCTTTAACATGGTAGAAGTGCACCCTAAGCAGTACGTCCCTGGGAGTGGAGTCTGGCAAGAATGAGGGCTTAGGTATGCGGTGTATGCGATCCACAATGAGATCCTGTGGTGATAGGGAGGGTATCAGAGTGGAGAAGAATGCCTGAGTACAGTATAAGTCAGGAGTTGTGTTGTAGGGACTGTTTCAGGGACTCCCCGTATTTTAACGTTGTTCCTTCTAGAACAGTCTTCTAAATCTGCCACCTTGTTTTTTAGCCAGGCAATTTCGTCACTGTGGTTGCTATGAGCGTCCACTATTGTGTTGAAGGACGACGTGAGGTTTCCCACACATTGCTCCACTTGATCTACCCTGTCCCCTAGGGCCTGTACCTCCCTGCGGCAGTTATTAATACCGGCCGTTAAGTCTGTTTGCAGAGACGCCTTTAGGGACATCAGCATCTTTCAGAACTGTCTCAGACACGGGTCTGTCTGACGTGGGGAATGCTGCCATTCGGTCTGGCACTGTGAGTAGCTGCGGCTCCTCGTGGATTTGAGGCCTGCTTACCTCCATATCCGAGGGTCCCCGGGTGTTCTGTCGGGGGAGACAGTCCTTATCTTTTGCTTAACCGGGCTCCTAGTGGAGGGACTGGAGCCACCGGAGAACGAGCCGCTGTGTGGGGGAGATGCACGCAGGGAGCTGTGCTGTCCTGTGTGCGAGGTGGATGTTGTAGCAGCTCACGTCTCCTGCACTGTCCCCAGAGCGCCAGCGCCATTTTGTGTGTTCCCGCGCGCTGCGAAGAAGTCTGACTTTCTTCGAGGACTGGGTGTTTTTTCTCTGGTGAGTCATCTCGGTGTGTGCGGCAGGTCCTGAGGAGTCGATCGGTGCCGGTTGTTTGTCGGTCTACGCGGCCGAATCCTAGTTCTCTCCCGTGGCTAGACGGAGCTCCTATATTACGCGGCCCTGTCGGAGCTCGGTCGCCACGCCCCCTCCCAAACAGTCTTTTTGAAGAATTTCCATTTCTGTTCTCTGTTCATTGGTGCCAATATTTCCTCCCAGTCCAAGTTCTGGAGAGCAGTCCTCATCCTTTGAAAATTAGCTCTCTTGAAATTAGGTGTTTTTGTCTTTCCTGTATGTATTTCTTGCTTATAGTTAACATAAAATGAAATCATGTTATGATCACTGCTACCCAGGTGTCCCTTTATCTGAACATTAGTAATAAGCTCTGCATGGTTTGAGATTACCAGGTCCAACAGAGCATCATTCCTAGTTGGGGCCTCAATAAACTGGACCATAAAATTGTCCTGCAATAGGTTTTGAAATTTGTGTCCTTTAACTGTCCCAGAAATTCCATTATTCCAGTCAATTTCTGGGTAGTTAAAATCCCCCATTATCATCACCGTTCCAGCCATTGCAGCCCTTTCCATCTGTGCACGGAGCCGAGTCTCCAACTCCTCCTTAACATTGGGTGGTCTATGACAAACTCCAATGATTAACTTTGAACTATGCACATCTGTATGCAGTTCCACCCATAATGCTTTAGCTTCATCACAGTCTCCATCAACCAGGTCCTCTTTCACGCTTGCTTTGAGGTCACTTCTTACATAGAGACAGACCCCTCTACCTTTCCTTTTTAGGTTCAATAAAGGTTTATTGGAGTTTTCAGACAGTATAAACAGAAATATACCATGGAGTGACCGAGGGCCCGACATAGGGCGGCTCAGACACAATCTCACAAAACATAAAACAGAAAACAATCCTTGTCGTGGAGGGCAGAAAAAAAGAACAAAACAATAAGGAAGACAATGTGGCAATATAAGGACACGGGAAACTGCACTTCATACAGGGTACAACTTTGGCCTTCAATGGTCTCCCCCAGCCCGGACACCCCTATGGGATCCATCTGCGTCCAGGGCCTAGGGGAGCGTGAAGAGCAGGGCTTTTTTTCTGGGGGAACTTGGGGGAACTCAGTTCCACCACCTTTGGCTCAGACCCTTTGGTGCCCGCTCACCACAATCACTTGTGAACACAGAAGTCTGGTTTCTGTGTTTACAAGTGACTGCTTTGTAACCCCCTGAACTCTGCACACTGTATGTAATGCAATTCTGGTATTTAATGCCCCTTCAAGACCCTTCTACTGTTTGTGAAATCTGAACGGGTCGTGGTTGAGTTCCTGCACCTATTTTCTGAGAAAAAAAGCTCTGGTGAAGAGTCAAGTCATCCGGTGAAGGCAATTAACCAGGGTACTCGTATAAAATATCACAATATGCAAGTAGGTGTAGAGTGCTAAAAATTAAGTGTGCAAGCAAGTAGTCCTATGTCGCAATCAGATCGTGCAATATTGAAACCATGATGTGGCCGAAGGTGCGGCCAGAAAAGCAAATGAGAAGAAGGAAGTAGAAAGAGGAGGGGATCGGGGGAGAGGGAAAAAAAATAAAAATAGGGGGGGGAAGGGAAAAGGGGAAGGAAGTGGTAAAGGGTTGGGGGCAGCGTACAGGGAGCGGTGCGCTCTCTCCCCATCGGGGGTGCATCATATTGACACAGATGGACTCAGCCGAGTAACGCCTAGGAAAAGGGAAAAAATAAATGATCTAAATAGAAGCTCCTGAGGTTGCAGTAGAGGCAAGCTTTTGGCCCTCAGTTGGGCACCGCCGGAGTGACCCTGTCCTTAACCTCCCTGGCGGTATGATTCTGTCTGGAATTACGTACCAAAAGCGGTACAATTATTTTGCATGGAAATTCTGCGTTTTATACTGTAGGCCTGCAATTTTTAGGAATAACTCACTTAAATTTGTCCAAACCAAAGTCTAGTAGACATCCCGGGTATGATAAAGTTTGAAACACAAAATCATAAAATTATAATATAATAAATAACTATAAATAATTATAACAAATAATAATGTAATTATAATAAAAATGATTCACTAATGTAATCAAATCAAAATCACTGAAATTTGCTCAGTTGCAGAATTGTCGCTGTCATTACTTTTATTTTTTTATGACGAATTTCCCCACAAATCGCTATCGCTCAATTCTGCAAGTGATTATCATTTATTATCGCTGTTTTCTAGCTGCTCTAAAATCACTTTTGACATAAAGGGTCACTTTTGGTTGCTATGGACAATCTACAGTTTGCAGGCACAAAAAAAAAAATGTATTATGTAAAAGAACATGCAGGGCACTGGGCAGACCACTAGGGACAAGGAGGGTGTGTACTTTTTACATACAGTACTGTAATCTATAAGATTATAGTATTCTGTATGTAATGTGTTTGTTTACTTTTTTGAATTTGCCGCCGGTCTCCGCCCCCGTGCGCCGTTACGTCGCAGGGAACGGAGATCGGCGGCGCGCGGGCACTGTGTGAGTCGAATGGAGGACGCCACTCGCTCACACAGCGGGGATGCATCGCTGGATCCAGGGACAAGGTAAGTACAGTACCCTGCCTGGATACAAGGTAAGCCAGCGCGCGCTGCAGGCTCTGCATATTCACCCCAAGCGCGACTCGGGGATATCGATATTTACATAAAAAATCCACCCCAAGTCGCGCTCGGGGATACCGCCAGGGGGGTTAAGTTTATCTGAAGTGGAGTAATGCCTCCATACACTCCAGGTAAAATTTTTTTTAGCATACCTGTCCAGAGACCTGGCCTGCATTTCCTCCATAAGCATAATGTTATTCATTTCCTTTATCCATTCAGTAATCAAGGGGGGAGATCGACCTCCAATGTCTAGAAATCAACTGCCGCCCAGCACTCAAACAGAATTTTAGAAGGGAGTTCTTCTGGAACTTAGTAGCTCCGGGGAGGATGGAGAGAAGGGCTACAAATGGGGAGGGGGTCAGCGGTTCGCCATAAAGGTCAGAATAAATCAAGAAGATTTGGGACCAAAACGGGCGTATCTGGTCGCATTCCCACCAAATGTGGCTATACGTACCCTTGGCTGCGTTTCACCTCCAGCAGGAGTCCGGGGCCGAGGGGGACATGATCCTGAGGGTGGTCGGGACACGATACCATCACGATAATACTTTGTAATTCTTTTCCTGCGCATAACTCGATATGGAGGATTTATGCGTGAAAAAGAAGGCTTTATGCCACTCCGCCTCACTGATATCTCTCCCCAGCTCCTCTGACCAAGCCAATGTATATTTAGGGAGGGCGCTATGTGTATGACCCAGTACCATTTTGTAAATCAAGGAGAGCGTGTGCCTTTGGGGGGAGGAAAAGGAGCAAAGTTGTTCCAACTCTGTCAGTGGTCTGTGGACCTGTCTGGACCCATGTAATGTCTTGCAGTAAGCTGTCAGGTGATGCGTGATGCGGTTTCGAGGAAACCGGAGCCGGTCTCAACACGAGAGAACCCGTAGAGGCGTGAACGAAGTTTTGAGCCGTAGGCCAGTCCTGTCTAAGATAGCCGGCCAAGGAGTGCAGTCCCTCCCCCTCCGGCAGGTCTGGGTTATCAAAGAGAGGGATCAAGGGTCTCGGATCCGTAGAGAGGGCATATGCCTCCCTCCTACGGTACCATATTGCCAGAGCATTTCTAGTAAGGGGGGATAGCCCCACCAAGGTTCTGTGGGACAAAGCATGACCCCAAAGTAGGGCCCTTAGGTCCACCAAGGACATGTCCTGCTCCACACACATTGCCACTTTGCCCAGCGAGTGGGGGAACCGCTCCAGGATCCGGGAGAGTACCGCCGACGCGTGATAATGTTCAAAATCAGGGAGACCCGCTCCCCCACTCAAGGCGGGATAGTAAAGGAGTTTGTGTTTCAGCCTAGGTCGACTACGTCTCCACACGAACTGAATGGCCATGGAGCGCACCGTCCGAAAAAAATTGAGGGAAGGGATATCGGGAGTACGTGCTTGGAACAGATACAAAAGCTTGGGCAGTATTTCTATTTTAAGCGTGGTCATGCGACCAAACCACGACACCGGCAGATCCATACGGGCCACTGTGAGGCGCCGAAGCTTGGCCAGGAGCGGGCTGTAGTTTAGGGCAAAAATGTCCGACAGACGATGAGGGACAGCAGTCCCAAGATAATAGATGGATTTCTCCTTCCATTGGAAGGAGAAATTGGATTGGAGGGTGGCCAGGGTAGGGAGCGGCAGGGATATGTTAAGCGCTTCGGTTCACCTTTCCTTTTTACCCTGTCTTTCCGAAAGAGAGCATAGCCAGGAATATTAATAGCCCAGTCATGTGAGGATTGAAGCCAAGTTTCAGAAATACCAATTACATCATAGCTCTCCTCATGCACCAGAGCTTCCAACTCACCTGTTTTGCTTGGCAGGCTTCTGGCATTGGTAAACAAACACTTAAATGTATTGTTACATTTTTCGCTGGTGTTTTTCATATAATTCATATCATTTTTAGTAGTGCAAATGGCACTATAATTTCCAATGGCAATTTGCAACATGGGATCTTTCTTGTCACCTGCCATAACCCCACCTCCATCTATCCCCATTCCACTCTCCATTAATGTCTGAGCCCCAACTGACCTGTGTGCCGATGTAATTCTAGTTCCCCCTCCCCCGCAAGTCTAGTTTAAATAATCCTCCAGCATTCCCCTAAACCTCTCCCCCAGCACAGCAGACCCCCTTAAATTCAAGTGCAAAAAAGTGCCCGGTACTGAAGCGGTTAAAGTACAAAATGCTAAATGCAATCCTGTTTTGTAATTACAAGTCCTGATAACTTGCATATGTTGATTAAAAGGTTAAAAGTTAACTTTTAATCAGAAATACCAATCATTACTGGCATGCACTAGGCATATTACCACACTCATAACTGCACAAGTATTACTTGTAAAATATACTTTCAATAAAATGTACTGAAGGTACATTCTTGTAGTAAACAAATATTAATCAAGGTAATTTGTTACTAGGCACAAGGGACAGTTTACTAATCTTAGAGAAATATTAAACCTAAAAAAAAAATATATATATATTATATTGCAGCATATCTGTTTTTTTTTTCCTTTATTTGGCCAGTAAGACTTTTATTCATTTATTAGTTTTTTTTTTTTATAATTTTTTTTATTACATTTCCAAGAAATACAAAACAGCATGTAAAGGCCTCAAGAGAGGCATGTCATCAGCCTTCACAAAGCAAAACACAAATAGCATAACTTAAGGTGATTTTTAAGTCTCGTTTTTTTTTTTTAATAGAAAAATGTTATACTTACCTGCTCTATGCAGTGGATTTGCACAGAGCAGCCCAGATCCTCCTTTTTTTAGGTCCTTCTTCTGCTCTTCGGGCCCCTCCTTCCTGTTGAGTGTCCCCACAGCAAGCAGCTTGCTATGGGGCACTTGAGCAGAGTCACAGCTCCCTGTGTCCATTCAGACACTGCCCCTCTCTCTCCTGAGTTACTAACTTTGATTGACAGCAGCAGGAGCCAATGGCACTTGTGACGGATCTTGGTTACCCCGTATTGGAACCTCCGCCAGACCTTCTGTCCTCCAAACACACCCGAAGCCTGCAGGCTTGCCATAACCAGCTCTTAACCCCTCAATCATGAGACACAAAGGTGTAGAGGATTCAACATGCAGCGCATAAACCCTTTATTAAATACCAAACATACACTTTTAAACACAGTTAGGGACACTCCCCTTAGCCTTGTCATAGAGGGGGTAGGGGACAAGGAAGAACCAATAGAATCTCAACACTTGTGTATTCAAACAACTACAGTTGAAACACATAAAGGGATTATGATAAGCAGGCAGCCCCTCCTTACACATCCCCTGCTGGGAGGTGTCTCCAAACCTTTGTCTACATGCCATGACCCAACACAATTAAACACAGCAACAAGAGGGGGAGGGGGATGGGGAGAAGGAATGTAGCATTACATTACATTACATTTTCTCAATGCCATTTTGTCCCCAAGTCTCGTAGCCCCACGTTTTGGGAATACCGGCATCTTGTATATGCCTTTATCAGCTAAAAGTACATTGTTGTGGAATAAAAGTATATTTTTAGCCCAGCCCGGCCAATAGGTTTAGGTAGCCGGAAACGACTCCACAAGCTCAGCCACAGATACCGGGTGATGAACCAGTGACTGCAGACACAAATGTCTGGAGGTGGTATCAGGTGGTGGGAGACAGCAAATAGCCCCCCAAATCTCCCTTTCTCTGCTGGGCCATAGTCTGTGGGTAGGAGGCCAGCCCACAGCCCCTTCCAAAACAAACAGTGACAGTGGGTTCTGTCACAGCGCTACTAGGTAAGTATCGCTACTAGGTAAGTATCGCTACTAGGTAAGTATCAAAGGATGCTGGGGAGACTGCTGCACACAGAAGGTTTTTCATCTTAATGCATGTTAATGCATGTTTTTCATCTTAATGCATGAACATTAAGCTGAAAAACATTCTGACTTTACAACACAAATTGCTATCACCTATCCATTAGGAGTGGAACCACAATAAAGGAAAAGCATAAAAAGAACGCTACAGACAAAAAAGAAGAATTAACGTACCCATAAAGACCCTAGCTGCTTGACTAAATTGTAACCCACTGGAGTGAAAGTGAAATTAATCATGGGTAATGGGAAACGAGGAATGAAAGGGGCTGAGGAAAAATTCAGACCCAGGACTTTAAAGTCTTGATTTTTTTAATATAAATAACAAATATGTTATACTCACCACTGCACAGAGCAGCCCAGATCCTCCTCTTCTCTTGTCCCTCTTTGGTGCTCCTGGCCCTTCCCTCCTTTTGAGTTCCCCCCACAGCTTACTATGGTGGCACCTGAACTGAACTGCTGCTCTGTATGCCCCCTCACTCTCCTGATTGACCAATTGACTTAGATTGACAGCAGTGGGAGCCAATAGCACTGCTGCTGTGTCTCAGCCAATCAAGAGGGAGAGCCCTGAATGGCCGAGGCACTTGTGGACATCGGTGCACAGAGATGGGGCTCCGGTAAGTATTAGGGGGGCTGAGGGAGGCTGCTACACACAGAAGGCTTTTTATCTTAATGCATAGACTGCATTACAATAATAAACCTTCTGACTTTAAAGTGGAGCTCCACCCTAAAGTGGAATTTCCGCTCATTGGAACCCTCCCTCCCTCCGGTGTCACATTTGACACCTTTCAGGGGGAGGGGGTGCAGATACCTGTCTAAGACAGGTATTTGCACCCACTTCCGGGGGTCCTCTGGTTTCTGGATTCTGCGGGTAGTTCGTCACTTCCTTGCCCCCGCCCATTGTGTTCTGGGAAACACTCAGCTCCCAGAACACAGCGGGGACCAGTGAGGACGGCGCTGCGCGACTCGCTCATCCACCGTAGGGAATTGGGCAGTGAACCTGGAACGCGTCACTTCCTGATTCCCTCACCGAGGATGGCAGGGGGGCAGCAGATAAACGAACGATTGGTCGTATTTTACTGCAGACGTCGCTGGACTCACTGCACTTATTTGAAGAAAAATTGAGATACAGACAGTAGATGGCCCACAGCAGAGGGTCCACACCAATTTACTTGTCAGTAGCATTTGTATCACCTGATCCTCCATTTTAGATTGTAAGCTCTAATGATCAGGGCCCTCTGATTCCTCCTTTATTGAATTGTAGTGTAACCGTACTTGCTGTCCTCATGTTGTAAAGGGCTGCAAACTGTTTGCATTGGCATTATATATTGTGCAAATCCTGTATAAAGATAATAATAATAATAATAATAATAATAAAAAAACTAGCAATAATTGGAGAGGCACTATTTTTGGCTCAATTCATAGCCAATTGGGTGGAATGTTCATAGAATGAAGTATAAAAAGTGTTCTAGTTCAGGCATTTCACACATATGTATGTATAACCCTTTATAGTGTGCAGTGGCGGGCACCACCGTATATGAATAATGGACAGATTCATGCATAGCATAAATCTATCCACAGGTGCCACGGCCACCCCCTATTCATGCGTCCAGCCCCTTTCATGACGCCAGGCTCCTGAATTACAGGAGTGTTTTTTTTTTAAGCACCTGATTAGAGTCATAGGCTTTAATAGGCTTCAAAATACTGTGGGCTCGGAGCGCAGAGCATCGCATCATGAGCCCACCCAGGTGTAACACTGATCCTCAATCCGGCTAATTAGAAGCATGTCTGATACCCATTTTCCAATTGGCCAAAAAGAGAAAACTCCTGATTAGCCACAGAGGTAGGAGGAAACAGGAAAAGGGAATGGAAATCTGTCGATGTCACCGCTGAGCAAGGGGAGCCGCCGGTGAAGCACTGCATAGATGGGGTAAGTGCACCAGACCCGCCTGCTTACCGCCCGACTGACCGACCGACGGGGGAAGTGATACTGTTTGGTGCCCCCCTAAACAAAATTACCACCGGCCGCCACTGATGTGTGGAAAAAGACATTGTAAGGCAAGCCGCAAATTTGTTACAGAAAAAGCCTCCAGAATCTGCTAAGTAGGATTACCAAGGACCCGGTGGAGCACCTACAGCCACCAAAGTAAGGGATATGCAGTGGATGCGATTAACCTCTATTATCCATCCTGGAAGAAGTGGTGTTCAGCACATGTTTGATGAAAACGGAAAATTGTATATTCACCTTTCCGTAATTTTCCTTTCCTGTTGCATCTTCATGGCAGCATACACCTTTGGGTTGCGGCTCCGCCCCCACAACCTGATAGGACCGCATAGATATTAAACCCAGATTATTAAACCCAGAGAGGGCCCCCGCCCAGGTATTCTCAGTATATATATACCTCACCTTAGATGGGTGGGCATCTGTATGCTGCCATGAAGATGCAACAGGAAAGGAAAATTACGGAAAGGTGAGTGAGTAACTATACAATTTTCCGTTTTCCTGTCGCATCATGGCAGCATACACCTTTGGGGAATAACTCGCAAACTGGGTGGGTCTGAGCATAAAGTCAAGTTTATTTACATGGAATAGGAGGTGTTAGACTGAATAATTGCTCATCCAAACTCTGCGGTGGACAGTTGGCCAAAGTCCACCTTGTAATGAGATTTAAAGGTGTTTCTAGATGACCAAGTCGCTGCTCGACAAAAAGTTTCCGAGGACACCCTGCAGTAGGCCGCCCAGGAGGTCGCCATTGCCCTTGTGGAATGTGCCTTCAAGCCCTCAGGTATTTGGGTTTCACTCAGTGAGTAAGCCTTTTTGATAGTCTTCACCAACCATGCAGCAATTGTGCGAGAGGTTGCCGCTTGCCCTCTCTTAAAGCCATGTGGGATAACCAGGAGGTTTTCAGACTTCCAAAGGTCATTGGTTGCTGAGAGGTATGCCAGGATGTTCGTTCTCACATCCAGCAGATGTGGTTTCTCTTGTTCTGTGGAGAGAGCAGGAACGTTAATCTCCTGATTGAAGTGGAAGGAGGATGAAATCTTCAGAATGAAGCGATCAGATGGTCTTAAGACTACTTTGTCTGGGTAGACGATTAGGTTTGGCTCCTTCGCCAATAGAGCTTGCATCTCTGATACTCTCTTGGCCGATGTTATCGCTATTCGGAAGGTGACCTTGAGCGTTGGGTCACACAAGGAGATGTTTTCCAAAGGATGGTTCATGGGATAGAACTTCTAGTACAAACGAAAGATCCCAGGTTGGGAAGGGGCCTTATCGTTAGGCAGGCCCTCTGAAACTGAATGACGAGAGGCTCTTGCGCCCATTTGACTCCTGTCATGGCAGATAAGGCCGATATGTGGACTTTCAGGGTACTTGACCCAAGGCCTTTATCTAAGCCTAACTAGAGAAACTCAAGGATTTGAGCAACTGTTGGAGATGATGGGTTCCAGGCTTGTTGCTGTGCGACTGAGAGAAACCTCTCACCAGATTCTCTTGTAGATACTTTTGGCGGTGTACCTTCTGGCTTGAAGAAGAGTCTCTACCACTTTTTGAGAGCAACCTTGGTATAGGAACCTAGCCCTTTCAATCTCTAGGCTGTCAGGTGCATTCTTTCCGGGGATGGATGAACAAGTTGCCCCTGAGAGAGTAGATGCGCTGCTGGTGGAAGCGGTAATGGCATTGCTGTATTCAGCTGAAGGAGAGTCGTAAACCATGGCCGCCTCGGCCAAAAAGGAAGGACTGCTATACTTGCAGATGGTGACCTCTTGAGCCTGAGAAGAAACCTTGGTATGAGAGGTGTCTGGGGAAAGATGTAACCCAGACAAAGGTTTCAGTTGTGCTGTAGGCAGTCCATCCCCTCCGCTAATGGGCAAGGGGTTCTTGTCAGATACCTCTGGCACTTCGCGTTGTCTGGTGTTGCTGCTAAATCTATATCCGGCATGCCCCAAATTTGGTTATGAGAGAAAATGCTTGGTGGCTCAGAGTCTATTCGTTGTTGGAAACAAAGCTTCTGCTTAGCATGTCGGCCAGCTGGTTCTGAGCTCCTGGGACAAACATCGCCCTTAGCCACAAGTGGTTCAACTGTGTCCACTCGAAGACTGGGCGAACTTCCTTCATTATGGAGCGACTTCTGGTGCCACCTTGCCTGTTGATATAGGCGACTGCCACCCTACTGTCCATCTTCAACAGGACTTTTCACCCCTTCAGAAGAAGACTGAAGGCCAGGAGGACTTGGAATGCTGCTTTCATTTCTAGGATGTTCAATACCACCTCCTGTGTCTCGAATGGCCAACGGCTTTGGACTGCAAAATGCTGGTAGTGTGCTCCCCAGCCCTCCCTGCTGGCGTCCGAAGGGATCACCTCCTGGGGAGGGGGGGATAGGGAGGGACTCAAAACTGGTAGAGGAATTGAGGATGGATTGGGACAAGTAGGTGTCTGATAAACCTAAAGAGCATCCAGTCTCCCGGATTTATGAATAATTTAATTGATTGGAGGTTTTCCATCTTGCATGACTCCAACTTCCTTTGCTTGTCAAGTTTTTTTCTTTTTTTAAACTGGGCACAGATTACCTGTTTTTTTTTATTTTTTTTATTATTATTTTTTTATATATATTTTTTTTGCTAGGAACTAGAACTAGAACTTGCGATTGCTCGTTTTTTTTTTTAAACAGCTAAAAACTGGACCAGAATGTTTTACTTTTCCATCAACGCTGGTAGCCTGGCTGACTGGAAGAGATTGAAAGGTGAACTTTCCACCTCTCAAAGTTATACGATTGGTATGCTCATTGAATTATGCCCCTGCATGGGTGAGTTTTTCATGATGTTATACTTTTCCAATAAAAATTATTGTACCAGAAAGGTGAACCTCCCTTAAACTTCCACCAGTGTTACACCAATATAGCTGATATGGCCCGCTGATCTTGAAGGATTTCCATCCAGGTATGTGTGTAAAGCTTCACACAGGCACCCTCTGAATTAGTGCGCCCCTAAAGGGACTTCTGCCGTTTTTTTTCCAAGACAGGAGCCTACACACTACACACGATCAAACTAAAATCCCCGCCGGCAGACAGCGCGGTGACGTTGACGCCGCCATGTCACCGTCACCAGGAAGTAAAACACTTCCACGCATGCGTCAATTCCATTCGAGGCATGTGCGGACAGTGTACTAACCAGCAGCCATGTAGGTCGGACGGGTTCCCACGATCAAACTTGTCTGCTGAAACGGTCTGTCGGACCGTTTCCAGCAGATAGATTCGATCGTGTGTACGTGGCCTAAGCCTTTAATAATGAAGATTTGGTGCTTCTCCAGTTCATTACTAATCTTTTCCCCAGTCCGTAGGATTTTGCATCTGTGTATCCACCTGGGGGTCGCCACCTGTATGCTGGAATTTTCTGGGGTTTTTTTCAGATGATAATCGCCCTGACCTGCTAATGGTCACCCTTGAGATGTCTGTATCCTGTCTACTCCCAAATAGATTGGATCAGTGTTCTGATGTCTTGCACCATTTATTTTTAGTTTTTTACAGGATCCACCAACTATGGCTTCAGCCATAATGCACTCCTTGAAATGACCGCGGGGAACACCGCTCTTGAAATAAACATTGATTGACATCTGACACGTCCACCACAAAGTATGCCGCCAATTTCAGCTCTTACAAAGCTGTTACCACCTTGTCTCTTCACTTCTTCCAGACAGGCTTATTAAAAGGATTACTCCACTTTTGCAGAGCTGCAATTTCCTGTAAAAAGCAATGAAACATTTCCTGCGTGTATTTCTGGCTCACTGATTTTTCCAGAAGTCTGCAGATACTCCCAAAAGGGAATCATGTCTAAAGAGATGCAGACCCTGTCACTTTCCAGAGTCCTGCAGGTGCAGCAGCTGGTTGATAATTATGAACCATTCCCATTAGACTCACTCAGCACATGGGCTGGTTACTGCTGGTGTGTCGGCACCTGAAGATGCTACAGTATGTAGAAGCACTTCAGATCTAGATCAAATCCCTGCTTGAATGTGACAGTAAAGTAGCATGTCTTGCCAGCTACATTATTAATGCATCCACCATTGGAGGAGACTGCAGCAGGTTGGCCTTTAGCTTTTTCAGGGTATACAGTTTTGACAGCCTGTTTATAAGGGCATTTTTCTTTGACCCCTTCAAGTCTTCCTGGATTAACTCCTCCAGTTGTTCAGTGAAGGAAATTAGTGTTCTAACCTTGTGGAAAGTTTACTCCACTTCACCCCAGGTAATTGTGTCCTTAACTGCCCTTGCAGAAAAAGGGTCTCTATTGGGCAAGCTTCAAAGCTTGTGGCCCCATTAATGCTTTCTTCCCATGACAAACTTTCCAATTTGGACACCATCTACTGGCTCTGGTTGGAAGTGCTAGGCAATTCATGCACTGTAGCTTGTTAAGCAATAACTTTCCACCAGGAATGCAGGCTGCAGCAACTATTAGGGCTGGTAACCTGTGGTGTTTGTAAGCGGGGAGCAAACATAATCAGAGGTGAGATGATGACATTGATCAATTGTCTGTATGACTGCTCTTGAACAGTGACTGTTCTGGCTTTTAGCAGACTCTCTTTATCTTGAAATCCTTGCAGGACTGTATAGTGCTAGCTTGGCAGGCAATGACTTTCCACCACAAATGCAGCAACTATTAGGGCTGGTAATTTGTGATGTTTGTAAATGGAGAGCAGTGATAATGAGGGGCGAGTTGATGATCTTAATCAACATTGCCTGGTAACTTGTCTTGACCGTCAGAAGGCTCCCTTTATCTTGTGGTCCTTACAGGACTATAGATATTGTATATATTTTTCTCAATCTTCACTACTTACCTATTACCTATACCTTAAAGCAATGGGTGGCCTGACTGGACAGCATTTCCCTGGAAACAGAGCAAAGAAGCAGACTGAAATGAAAAACGATATAACGCTAAGTCTCCACTATTGCGACCTGAAAGTCGCATGATTTGCTGCAAATTTTATGCAAAATGGAGCAATGCATGTGTATTCTTGGGGTCCATGGACACAGATATGAACGTTGCTCATTGGAAATCATGGGGTATGGCTTGTAATGCGATTTTGCAGTGACAAGTCGCACAAGTGGAAGTTGAGCCTAACACAGTGATCCTGGAGCAACACTGAGAAGGACATAAGAAAAACCCAGGTAAATGCCATAAAAGGTGAAAACATACCTGTAACACTGACTACATAAGCATACAGCATGCATGAGTAGAGATCTCCACCATTTGTTGCCAACAATGCAGTGAAACCATTTAGAACTCACATTTTCCATTAGTGATGATATCAGCCTGAGCATGATCAGATCACCATGCTGGAAAGCTCTAGCCAGGAAACACAGGAGGCCGCATCACTTCCTGCCTCTCAAGCTCAGTGTACTTGCACTGCTGCAGCCATCTTGGTAATGGCAAACGCCCATAACACAGAGAAATGAAGTAAAAGCATATGGAAACAAAAGGAAACACTGTCACTTACGTCAAAGCTTGTTTAAAGCTTTCTTTGAGAAGCCTGCACCACCAGAATAGGGCTCCAACCATGTAGCTTATTTAGAGGCTGTACAGGAAGGACTTCCACCCAGGAGAGGCTGAACCTGTCTGGGGGGACAAACGGTAAGGGATACCTTGCGATTCCAGTCCTCATCAGGTGAGGAAAAAAAGGAGAATACCTGGACGGGGGCCCTCTCTGGGTTTAATAGCTATGCGGTCCTATCAGGTTTTGGAGGCGGAGCCACAACCCAAATGTGTATGCTTCCATGATGCGACAGGAAAAACCCTTATGACCCCGTGTTTTGGATCACTGGGTCTTTTGCTTTGGTAAGCAGATGATGGGGTTGGTTTACTAAAATGTGCTAAATCTGTGCTAAATCTGGTGCAGCTGTGCCAATCAGCTTCTAACTTTAGCTTGTTCAATTAAACTTTGACAAAAACCTGGAAGCTGATTGGTTTCTATGCAGAGCTGCACCAGATATTGCACTTTCTAGTTTTAATAAATCAACCCTGGAGGGCATTGTTCTGACAGTGTTAATAGTCTGCAGTGGTTTCACACACTTTATTTTGTCACGCATCACAGACAGGTCTAGATTGACCTCTATTATAAAATTCTTGTTTTTTAAGCATTATTTATTTTATATTTGCACTGCCACTTTATTGGTTATGTGTGTTATTTAACCACTTAAGACCCGGACCAATACGCTGGTAAATGACCCAAGGTGTTTTTGCGATTCGGCACTGCGTCGCTTTAACAGACAATTGCGCGGTCGTGCGACGTGGCTCCCAAACAAAATTTGCGTCCTTTTCTTCCCACAAATAGAGCTTTCTTTTGGTGGTATTTGATCACCTCTGCGATTTTTATTTTTTGCGCTATATACAAAAATAGAGCGAAATTTTTGAAAAAAAAAACACTATTTTTTACTTTTTGTTAAAAAAAAAATCAAATAAACTAAATTTTAGTCAAACATTTAGGCCAAAATTTATTTAGCCACATGTCTTTAGTAAAAAAAAAAAAATCGCAATAAAAAAAAATAGCTACCTAGCGGGAACAGCTACACTTTGGGAGCCAATCGGAGGGCGCAGTGCGACTCGCGCATGCACCGTAGGGAACCGGGCAGTGAAGCCGGAGTGCTTCACTTCCTGGTTCCCTCACCGTGGATGGAGGGGGGAGCAGCAGAGACGAGCGAACGCTCGTCTCTCTGCTGCAGACGGCGCTGGACTCCAGGACAGGTAAGTGTCCTAATATTAAAAGTCAGCAGCTGCAGTATTTGTAGCTGCTGGCTTTTAATATTTTCTTTTAATGGGCCATCCGCTTTAAAGTTGAAATGTGACATGTTTTTATGATTTTTTTTTATAAGGTAAGTATCATTTACATATGTACATTTGATGCACACTCATAAGTATGCTTGTTATTTAAAGGTATAGCGCGCCTAAATGGACATATTTCACACATATGCTAAATTACAGCTGCAGGAGCAGAACCCCCTGATCTCCATATTCATTCCACAGTCTCCAGGAGAGTCATTGTTAACTAATCTACTCTTTGCAGGAGATGACAAGGAGCATATAAAGATCCCTTTAATCCCAATGCAGTTATAGAAAAACAACACAGTATTAATGATATAGGAATTCTTCCTTAACCAGTTAGGGGCTAGCCGCTGCAGTTATACTGCAGCAGGTTGGCTCCCCTGGGCGAATCGCCATAGCTGTAAGTCGGCCGCTTTAAGAACTCTAGGGGGCACTCATGCCCGGGGCATGATGATGGAGCTGATGGGTGTGCCCAGTGGCCGCGATGGCCGCCGGGCACCCACGATCTCTCCTGAGAGAGACAGAACAGAGATCTGTCAATGTAAACAGACAGATCCCCATGCTGTCAGGAGAGAGGAGACAGATCTGCTGTTCATACTGATTATGAACAGCGATTTGTCTCCTCCTCCAAGCAGTCCCATCCCCCCACAGTTATAAACACTCCCTAGGACACACATTTAACCACCAATGACATTTATACAGTAATCAATGGCTATTTTTAGCTCTGCTCGCTGTATAAATGTCAATGGTCCCAAAAAAGTGTCAAAAGTGTCCGATCTGTCCGCCGTAATGTCGTAATCGCACAAAAAACGCTGATCACCGCCATTACTAGTAAAAGTTAAATTTTGATAAAAATGCCATAAATCTATCCCCTTATTTGTAAACACTAACCAATCAATATTTTACCAAAAACATGTAGAAGAATACATATCGGCTTAAACAGAGGAAGGATTTTTCGGGGGGATATTTATTATAGCAAAAAGTTAAAAATATTGTTTTTCTTTCAAAATTGTGACTCTTTTTTTTATAGGGCAAAAAAATAAAAACCGCAGAGGTGATCAAATACCACCAAAAGAAAGCTTTGTTTGTGGGAAAAAAAGAACATTAATTTAGTTTAGGTACAGCGTTGTACAATTACGCAATTGTCTGGTAAAGTGACTCAGTGTTGTATTGCAAAAAATGACTTATTAAGGGTACAAATCCTTCCGGTCCGTAAATGGTTAAAGTAAATGTAATCTCTTAGTGAATGGCTGGCATTTAGTTAGCTAAAGCATTGTGTGGAGGATAAAAATTACATTTTTTTTTCTGCAAAGACTTATTTTGTCCTTTTTCTCAGTGCTGTTAATCCCTTTAAGAATCATTGCAGCTACATCCTGTCCAAATGCATGTGCTGCATTAGCATCTGTCACTGCCCAGGGCAGGCTTTCTGATAGTGACAACAATCTCCATTGGAAGTCCATGTGACAGGGTGACATGCAGCAGAGCAATTTGGAGACATAACATCATTACTCCATGACAAGACATGCCTGAACACAGACCTTTATTACAGGATCAGCAGGAATTATTCTAATGAAAGTTACATTAAAAAAAAAAATAACTTTAGGCCTCATATCAGTCCCAGTTACAAAATATAAACAACAATTTATGACAATATGCAAATGTACAAGAATATTCTTTAGCTGAGGAAGGCATTACTTCCAAATAAAATCAATATTCAGTTCAGTTAATGCAATTACTATCACACTGGGTATTTGATCTCCAGTCTTTTATTTTTTGGTATGTAAAGATTGCTTTAGAGTTGGACTTTAACCGCTTAACGCCCGCCGCATGTATATGTACGTCCACAGAATGGCACGTACAGGCAGATGGGCGTACATGTACGTCCCTGCCTTCTTGCAGGTCGGGGGTCCGATCGGGACCCCCCCCCCCCATTACATGCGGCGGGCGTCTTACCTGCGGGAGCGATCCGGGATGAGGAGGCGGCTGTTCGTTTTTGTCCGCCCCCTCGTGATCGCTCCCAGCCAATTCCTTGAGCCTCTGCTGTGTGACTTCCTCTGCCTGTATAATGTAAACACAGGCAGAGGAAGTGATGTCAGCTCTCCTCTCGGCGGTATTTTCAATCCGACGAGAGGAGAGAAGACATCACAGTAAGTTGGACCAACACTACACTGACACCACACACATAGGCATATTTAACCCCTTCCGATCACCCCCCCAGAGCCCTGTGTCACTGATTGCAGTGATCATATATTTACTGATCACTGCATTTAGTGTGAGGCCACGTACACACAATCAAATCTATCTGCTGAAAACCGTCTGACAGACCGTCTCAGCAGACAGATTCGATCGTGTGTACGGGCGAGCCGACGGATTTGGCCAGCAGACAGATTTTAAAGCCTGCTTTAAAATCTGTCTGCTGGGAACCCGTTGGACCGATATGTACCGACATATCTGCCCGCACATGCGTCGAATGGATTTGTTTTACTTCCTGGTGCGGTGACGTGGCGGCGTCAACGTCACCGCCACGTCACCGCGCTGTCTGCCGACGGGGATTTTGGTTTGATCGTGTGTACAGCGATCAAACCAAAACAGCCAGCAGACAAATCTGACCAAATCGGTCTGTCAGACCGATTTGATCAGATTAATTTACTCCTGTGTACGGGGCCTCAGTGTGACAGTTAGTGTGACAGGCAGTTAGTCTTAGGTCCAGGGTAGTCCCGTACCCCCCCTAATAAAGTTTTAACCCCTTGATCACCGCCCTAGTTAAACCTTTCATCTGTCCCTGTTATGTCCAAAACCTACATGCTTTTGGTGTGAAAATCCCAAGATTTTAGCTGCCCCGCCTCTGTACTGCCACCTGGCTTGGTGGCCATCTGTAAGCCCGGGGCCCCATAATCTTCTATTGCCCGGGGGCCCCATAAGTTGTCAGTCTGTCCCTGGGTACCAGGGTATAATTATGCCAACCTTATTGGGACAAGGTACCAACATGATAACACTTTCTAATTTGCTTCCATTAGGGAAGTATTGAGTATGCCCTTATGCACCATGGTCAACCTTTTTATCCACATCTCCTCTTATCTCACCTAGATCTGATTCCCATGCTGTTTGATAGGAAGGCTTGTTACCTTGGCTTTAAACAGAGAGTATAACGCTGTAATCTCACCCTATGAATCAGTGCCGTGTATACATGTATTCATGAATAGGGTCCTGGTGGTTATGTCAACCGTATCCTTGTTTAGGGACTACAGAAAATGTGTAATTTGGTACAGATGGTAAGTCTCTGCTGGGGGCATTTTTAGTGTTTCCTTAAAATAGGTGAGTTGTCTTATGATCTATGAGGTACGCTATCCTGTAAAGGACTTTGTTGAAACACCATGTAAATTGATGGATCTGCTACCCTGGGGGGAAGTGAAGGTTGTTAAAGAGGGGGGCCACAGGAGTGTGGGGGGATTTTAGAGGGTATAATTTGCATGCTGTACCCACAAATGTAGGGAGTGTGATAGGAGCTCGCAGGGAGCCACATTAAGTGATCCAGGGGGAGAGTCAGACTAGCCTATGTCTCCAATCGGACCCAGTCAGGCTTGTACATCTCAGCATAGTTTTGAAACAGCTGGATTAGGCCGCTCTTTAACATCGTAAAAAGTGACTTCCAACCCGCCTCATCATTTGGATATATACAGAGTGGAACAGGCCATCCAGCTAACACCATTATTCCAAATTAATTTATAGATCAGAGATTGCAACTTTTGTAAAAATCTGGATGGACCAAAAGTAATATAGTATTTGAGGTAGAACTATCATCTTAAAGGGGTTGCAATTTATTTATTTTTTTCCCAAATAGCTTCCTTTACCTTACTGCAGTCCCCCTTCACTTACCTCATCCTTCCATTTTGCTTTTAAACATCCTTATTTCTTCTGAGATATCCTCACTTCCTGTTCTGCCTCTGCTGTATCACCTTGCCACAGGGGATATACAGGTGGTTCTCCAAAAATTAGCATATTGTGATAAAGTTCATTATTTTCTGTAATGTACTGATAAACATTAGACTTTCATATATTTTAGATTCATTACACACGACTGAAGTAGTTCAAGCCTTTTCTTGTTTTAATATTGATGATTTTGGCATACAGCTCATGAAAACCCAAAATTCCTATCTCAAAAAATTAGCATATTTCATCCGACCAATAAAAGAAAAGTGTTTTTAATTAAAAAAAAGTCAACCTTCAAATAATTCTGTTCAGTTATGCACTCAATACTTGTTCGGGAATCCTTTTGCAGAAATGACTGCTTCAATGCGGCGTGGCATGGAGGCAATCAGCCTGTGGCACTGCTGAGGTGTTATGGAGGCCCAGGATGCTTCGTTAGCGGCCTTAAGCTCATCCAGAGTGTTGGGTCCTGCGTCTCTCAACTTTCTCTTCCCAATATCCCACAGATTCTCTATGGGGTTCAGGTCAGGAGAGTTGGCAGGCCAATTGAGCACGGTAATACCATGGACAGTAAACCATTTACCAGTGGTTTTGGCACTGTGAGCAAGTGCCAGGTCACGCTAAAAAATTTAATCTTCATCTCCATAAAGCTTTTCAGCAGATGGAAGCATGAAGTGCTCCAAAATCTCCTGATAGCTAGCTGCATTCACCCTGCCCTTGATAAAACACAGTGGACCAACACCAGCAGCTGACATGGCACCCCAGACCATCACTGACTGTGGGTACTTGACACTGGACTTCAGGCATTTCCCTCTCCCCAGTCTTCCTCCAGACTTGGGCACCTTGATTACCGAATGACATGCACAATTTGCTTTCATCCGAAAAAAGGACTTTGGACCACTGAGCAACAGTCCAGTGCTGCTTCTCTGTAGCCCAGGTCAGGCGCTTCTGCCGCTCTTTATGGTTCAAAAGTGGCTTGACCTGGGGAATACGGCACCTGTAGCCCATTTCCTGCACACGCCTGTACACGGTGGCTCTGGATGTTTCTACACCAGACTCAGTCCACTGCTTCCACAGGTCCCCCAAGGTCTGGAATCGGTCCTTCTCCACAATCTTCCTCAGGGTCCGGTCACCTCTTCTCGTTGTGCAGCGTTTTCTGCCACACCTTTTCCTTCCCACAGACTTCCCACTGAGGTGCCTTGATACAGCACTCTGGGAACAGCCTATTTGTTCAGAAATGTCTTTCTGTGTCTTACCCTCTTGCTTGAGGGTGTCAATGATGGCCTTCTGGACAGCAGTCAGGTCGGCAGTCTTACCCATGATTGCGGTTTGGAGTAATGAACCAGGCTGGGAGTTTTTAAAAGCCTCAGGAATCTTTTGCAGGTGTTTAGAGTTAATTAGTTGATTCAGATGATTAAGTTAAGAGCTCGTTTAGAGAACCTTTTCATGATATGCTAATTTTTTGAGATAGGAATTTTGGGTTTTCATAAGCTGTATGCCAAAATCATCAATATTAAAATAAGAAAAGGCTTGAACTACTTCAGTTGTGTGTAATGAATCTAAAATATATGAAAGTCTAATGTTTATCAGTACATTACAGAAAATAATGAACTTTATCACAATATGCTCATTTTTTGAGAACCACCTGTATACTAGGGCTGTTACTGATCAAAATTGTTGTGTTTGATATCGATTAATCGACTAATTTCGATTAATTATAACGCACATACAGATCCAACTACTTTTAGCTGATCTCCTTGCAGGCCGATTCCCAGTGCAGCTACCAACAACTGGAAAAACGCATAGCAGGATACAAAAAACACACAAAGGCAGCGCTCGATGGGAATAGTATCTACATAAACTTTAAAAATGGTGCGAGTAATACCAAACGGTACCAAAAGCAGTCATAAAAACATGTAACCAAGTATGATACTGGTATAAAAATGTGTACAATGATACCACTGCTGAATCCAGATGAGGAGAGGTTAACATCAGTCCGTCGTAGGGTTGCCACCTGTTCGGGATTCACCCGGACAGTTCGGGTTTGGAATCATGTGTCCGGGTTTCACACTGTCCGAGACCCGGACACATTATTTAGACTGGACTAAGTCTCCCCCTCCCCCTTCTCTCTCCTGCTTCTAAGTAAGTAGACCAAGGTAAATTAGGGTTCTTAGAGCACTCATTACATCAGAGCTCCCCATTTTCACCAGAGGCCACAGTGCTCCCCCTTAAATCAGAGTCCTTGCCGTACACCAGAGCATCCCTTATTTTACAGTCCCCAGAGTTCTCCCTTACATCAGAGTCCCCAGAGTTCTCCCTTACATCAGAGTCCCCTGAGTTCTCTCTTACAGTGAAAGGGTAACACTGGGGATTCAGATGTAAAGGGGAAACTCTGTGGACTCTGATGTAAAGGAGTAACTCTGGGGACTCTGATGTAAAGGGGTAACTCTGGGGACTCAGATGTAAATGGGTAACTCTGGGGACTCTGATGTAAAGGTTTAACTCTGGGGACTCTAATGTAAAGGGGTAACTCTGGGGGACTCAGATGTAAAGGAGTAACTCTGGGGACTCTGATGTAAAGGAGTAACTCTGGGGACTCTGATGTAAAGGAGTAACTCTGGGGACTCAGATGTAAAGGAGTAACTCTGGGGGACTCAGATGTAAAGGAGTAACTCTGGGGACTCTGATGTAAAGGGGTAACTCTGGGGACTCTGATGTAAAGGAGTAACTCTGGGGGACTCAGATGTAAAGGAGTAACTCTGGGGACTCTGATGTAAAGGAGTAACTCTGGGGACTCAGATGTAAAGGGGTAACTCTGTGGACTCTGATGTAAAGGGGTACTCTTGTGATTAACTTCATGTGATTAGAAATATTATTTAATAGCAACCTCTATGCATAGTTTCTGCATACTAGGAAAACAAAATTGCTGTGCAACGCTGAAGTGTTCGGGTTTGGCCTGAAGAAAAGGTGGCCTCCCCTTCCTGTAGCGCTCCACCCATCACAGGAAGTTCTGCAGTGCTGTTTGTTCAACAGTGTCCTACAGGGTTCACTAGCCTGCAGTGCATATCGGTGTATATATCCATCCTGCATTGCATATATCGGTGTATATATCCATCCTGCAGTGCATATCGGTGTATATATCCATCCTGCATTGCATATATATATCGGTGTATATATCCATCCTGCATTGCATATATCGGTGTATATATCCATCCTGTATTGCGTATATCGGTGTATATCCATCCTGCATTGCGTATATCGGTGTATATATCCATCCTGCATTGCGTATATCGGTGTATATATCCATCCTGCTCTGCGTATATCGGTGTATATATCCATCCTGCATTGCGTATATCGGTGTATATATCCATCCTGCATTGCGTATATCGGTGTATATATCCATCCTGCATTGCATATATCGGTGTATATATCCATCCTGCATTGCGTATATCGGTGTATATATCCATCCTGCATTGCGTATATAGGTGTATATATCCATCCTGCAGTGCATATCGGTGTATATATCCATCCTGCATTGCGTATATCGGCGTATATATCCATCCTGCATTGCATATATCGGTGTATATATCCATCCTGCATTGCATATATCGGTGTATATATCCATCCTGCTCTGCATATATCGGTGCATATATCCATCCTGAGGTGTATATATCCATCCTGCGGTGTATATATATCCATCCTGTGGTGTATATATCCATCCTGCGGTGTATATATCCATCCTGCATTGCGTATATCGGTGTATATATCCATCCTGCATTGCGTATATCGGTGTATATATCCATCCTGCATTGCGTATATCGGTGTATATATCCATCCTGCTCTGCATATATCGGTGCATATATCCATCCTGAGGTGTATATATCCATCCTGCGGTGTATATATATCCATCCTGTGGTGTATATATCCATCCTGCGGTGTATATATCCATCCTGCATTGCGTATATCGGTGTATATATCCATCCTGCATTGCGTATATCGGTGTATATATCCATCCTGCATTGCGTATATCGGTGTATATATCCATCCTGCATTGCATATATCGGTGTATATATCCATCCTGCATTGCGTATATCATAGGTGTATATATCCATCCTGCATTGCATATATCATAGGTGTATATATCCATCCTGCATTGCGTATATCGGTGTATATATCCATCCTGCATTGCGTATATCGGTGTATATATCCATCCTGCATTGCGTATATCGGTGTATATATCCATCCTGCATTGCATATATCGGTGTATATATCCATCCTGCATTGCATATATCATAGGTGTATATATCCATCCTGCATTGCGTATATCATAGGTGTATATATCCATCCTGCATTGCGTATATCGGTGTATATATCCATCCTGCATTGCGTATATCGGTGTATATATCCATCCTGCATTGCGTATATCGGTGTATATATCCATCCTGCATTGCGTATCCTGAGGTGTATATATCCATCCTGAGGTGTATATATCCATCCTGTGTGGTGTATATATCCATCCTGCGGTGTATATATCCATCCTGAGGTGTATATATCCATCCTGCGGTGTATATATCCATCCTGAGGTGTATATATCCATCCTGTGTGGTGTATATATCCATCCTGAGGTGTATATATCCATCCTGAGGTGTATATATCCATCCTGAGGTGTATATATCCATCCTGAGGTGTATATATCCATCCTGAGGTGTATATATCCATCCTGCGGTGTATATATCCATCCTGCAGTGTATATATCCATCCTGCTGGGTGATCGCAGAAGTCGGCCAAGGGTTCACTATCCTGCAGTACAGTGCATCCCTGTCATTGTGCCTCTGGTGACCTGACATGGTCAGTGGTGCGGCAGTGAAGCCTTTCGGCTCCCTTCACACCGTTCCCTTCGCGCCATTCTAAGGCACTTGGCACTTGCCTGATCAGTGGCCCCTGTTGCCCTTAGAGGTCACTCTGGGGTGGGCCCTACCACCATTATGGGTCTTTGGAGTGTGGGGGAAACCGAAGTACTCGGAGGAAACCCACACAAGCACAGGGAAAGCATTGCAAACTCCAGGCAGAGGAGAGCTCTGTATCTGCCAGGCACAACGCCTCTGTGCTGCCCAAGGATTCTATAGGCTGCACGTTGTATATATGGTTCAACAAATGTGTTCCGGCCAACTTATGGAGAGAACATTTTTGCACTTTTTTTTTTTTTCTGTCATTGCAGGTGATATCTACTATACTGTTACTAGATTTACTTCTCCCTTCCCATTATCATCTTTTTTTTATTATTTATTACTTAGAAAATATAAAAATTAAAGGAATATAAGTGCTTCCTGAAATATGCAAATTTACAAAAAACAAGCAACGGGATTGGTTAAGACAGACTCCTCCCCCACATGTTAATACTATACATATGCAGCTGTGTGTGAGCAGAATGCATTTAGAGGCACCTGGCGTGTTTTTGATGTCTTTAGAGGCACCCTGGTGTGTTTTTGATGCATTTATAAGGGCCCTGGTATGTTTTAGAGGCACCCTGGTGTGTTTTAGAGGCACCCTGGTGTGTTTTTGGGGCACTCTGGTGTGTTTTTGAGGCACTCTGGCGTGTTTTTGATGCCTTTAGAGGCACCATGGCGTGTTTTTGATGCATTTTGAGGCACCCTGGCATGTTTTTAAGGCACCCTGGTGTGTTTTTGAGGCACCCTGGCGTGTTTTTGATGCCTTTAGAGGCACCCTGGCATGTTTTTGATGCATTTAGAGGCACCTTGGCGTGTTTTTGATGCATTTAGAGGCACCCTGGCATGTTTTTAAGGCACCCTGGTGTGTTTTCAATGCCTTTAGAGGCACCCTGTTTTGTTTTGATGCATTTAGAGGCACCATGGTGTGTTTTTGATGCATTTTGAGGCACCATGGTGTGTTTTTGATGCATTTTGAGGCACCATGGTGTGTTTTTGATGCATTTAGAGGCACCCTGGTGTGTTTTTGATGCATTTAGAAGCACCCTGGCATGTTTTTGATGAATTTAGAGGCACCCTGGTGTGTTTTTGATGCATTTAAAAGGACTCTGGCATGTTTTTTATGCATTTAGAGGCACCCTGGTGTGTTTTTGAGGCACCCTGGTGTGTTTTTGATGCATTTAGATGCACCCTGGCGTGTTTTTGAGGCACCTTGGTGTGTTTTTGATGCATTTAGACGCACCCTGGCGTGTTTTTGAGGCACCCTGGTGTGTTTTTGATGCATTTAGAGGCACCCTGGCGTGTTTTTGAGGCACCTTGGTGTGTTTTTGATGCATTTAGACGCACCCTGGCATGTTTTTGAGGCACCTTGGTGTGTTTTTGATGCATTTAGAGGCACTCTGGCATGTTTTTGAGGCACCCTGGTGTGTTTTCGATGCATTTAGAGGCACCCTGGCATGTTCTTGATGCCTTTAGAGACACCCTGGTGTGTTTTTGATGCATTTAGAGGCACCCTGGCATGTTTTTAAGACACCCTGGTGTGTTTTTGATGCATTTTGAGACACCCTGGTATGTTTTTGAGGCACCCTGGCGTGTTTTTGATGCCTTTAGAGGCACCCTGGCATGTTTTCGATGCATTTAGAGGCACCGTGGTGTGTTTTTGATGCATTTAGAGGCACCCTGTCATGTTTTTGAGGCACCCTGGTGTGTTTTTGATCCATTTAGAGGCACCCTGGTGTGTTTTTGATGCATTTTGAGGCACCTTGGTGTGTTTTTGGTGCATTTAGAGGCACTCTGGCATGTTTTTGATGTCTTTAGAGGCACCCTGGCATGTTTTTGATGCATTTAGAGGCACCCTGGCGTGTTTTTGATGCATTTAGAGCCACCCTGGCATGTTTAGAGGCACTTATAGGGGCCCTGATGTGTTTTTGAGGCACCCTGGTGTGTTTTAGATGCATTTAGAGGCACCTTGGTGTGTTTTTGATGCATTTTGAGGCACCCTGGTGTGTTTTGGAGGCACCCTGGCGTGTTTTTGATGCCTTTAGAGGCACCCTGGCGTGTTTTTGATGCCTTTAGAGGCACCCTGGCATGTTTTTGATGCATTTAGAGGCACCTTGGCTTGTTTTTGATGCATTTAGAGGCACCCTGGCATGTTTTTAAGGCACCCTGGTGTGTTTTCAATGCCTTTAGAGGCACCCTGTTTTGTTTTTGATGCATTTAGAGGCACCCTGGCATGTTTTTAAGGCACCCTGATGTGTTTTCAATGCCTTTAGAGGCACCCTGTTTTGTTTTTGATGCATTTAGAGGCACCCTGGTGTGTTTTTGATGCATTTTGAGGCACCATGGTGTGTTTTTGATGCATTTTGAGGCACCATGGTGTGTTTTTGATGCATTTGGAGGCACACGGTGTGTTTTTGAGGCACCCTGGCGTGTTTTTGATGCCTTTAGAGACACTCTGGCATGTGTTTGAGGCACCCTGGCATGTTTTTGATGCCTTTAGAGGCACCCTGGTATGTTTTTGATGCATTTAGAGGCACCCTGGCATGTTTTTGAGGCACCCGGTGTGTTTTTGAGGCACCCTGGCGTGTTTTTGATGCCTTTAGAGACACTCTGGCATGTGTTTGAGGCACCCTGGCATGTTTTTGATGCCTTTAGAGGCACCCTGGTATGTTTTTGATGCATTTAGAGGCACCCTGGCATGTTTTTGAGGCACCCTGGTGTGTTTTCGATGCATTTAGAGGCACGCTGGCATGTTCTTGATGCCTTTAGAGACACCCTGGTGTGTTTTTGAGACACCCTGGTGTGTTTTTGATGCATTTTGAGACACCCTGGCATGTTTTCGATGCATTTAGAGGCACCATGGTGTGTTTTTGATGCATTTAGAGGCACCCTGGTGTGTTTAAGGCACCCTGGTGTCTGTTTGAGGCACCCTGGCGTGTTTTTGATGCCTTTAGAGGCACCCTGGCATGTTTTTGATGTCTTTAGAGGCACCATGGCGTGTTTTTGATGCATTTAGAGCCACCCTGGCATGTTTAGAGGCACTTATAGGGGCCCTGATGTGTTTTTGAGGCACCCTGGTGTGTTTTAGATACATTTAGAGGCACCTTGGTGTGTTTTTGATGCATTTTGAGGCACCCTAGTGTGTTTTTGAGGCACCCTGGCGTGTTTTTGATGCCTTTAGAGGCACCCTGGCATGTTTTTGATGCATTTAGAGGCACCTTGGCGTGTTTTTGATGCATTTAGAGGCACCCTGGCATGTTTTTAAGGCACCCTGGTGTGTTTTCGAAGCCTTTAGAGGCACCCTGTTTTGTTTTTGATGCATTTAGAGGCACCCTGGTGTTTTTTTAATGCATTTTGAGGAACCATGGTGTGTTTTTGATGCATTTTGAGGCATCCTGGCGTGTTTTTGAGGCACCCTGGTGTGGTTTTGATGCATTTAGAGGCATCCTGGCGTGTTTTTGAGGGACCCTGGAGTGTTTTTGATGCATTTAGACGCACCCTGGCGTGTTTTTGGTGCATTTAGAGGCACCCTGGCGTGTTTTTGGTGCATTTAGAGGCACCCTGTTGTGATTTTGATGCATTTAGAAGCACCCTGGCATGTTTTTGATGAATTTAGAGGCACCCTGGTGTGTTTTTGAGGCATCCTTGTGTGTTTTTGATGCATTTAGAGGCACCTTGGTGTGTTTTTGATGCATTTAGAGGCACCCTGGTATGTGTTTGAGTCACCCTGGCATGTTTTTGATGCCTTTAGAGGCACCCTGGTATGTGTTTGAGGCACCCTGGCATGTTTTTGATGCCTTTAGAGGCACCCTGGTATGTTTTTGATGCATTTAGAGGCACCCTGGTGTGTTTTTGATGCATTTAGAGGCACCCTGGTATGTGTTTGAGGCACCCTGGCATGTTTTTGATGCCTTTAGACGCACCCTGGTATGTTTTTGATGCATTTAGAGGCACCTGGCATGTTTTTGAGGCACCTTGGTGTGTTTTGATGCATTTAGAGGCACTCTGATTTCTTTTTTAGGCACCCTGGTGTGTTTTTATATGCATTTAGAGGCACCCTGGCATGTTTTTGAGGCACCCTGGTGTGTTTTTGATGCATTTAAAGGCATCCTGGCGTGTTTTTGAGGCACCCTGGTGTGTTTTTGATGCATTTAGACGCACCCTGGTGTGATTTTGATGCATTTTAAAGCACCCTGGTATGTGTTTGAGGCACCCTGGCATGTTTTTGATGCCTTTAGAGGCACCCTGGTATGTTTTTGATGCATTTAGAGGCACCCTGGCATGTTTTTAAGGCACCTTGGTGTGTTTTTGATGCATTTAGTGGCACTCTGGCATGTTTTTGAGGCACCCTGGTGTGTTTTTGATGCATTTAGAGGCACTCTGGTGTGTTTTTGAGGCACCCTGGTGTGGTTTTGATGCATTTAGAGGCATCCTGGCGTGTTTTTGAGGGACCCTGGAGTGTTTTTGATGCATTTAGATGCACCCTGGTGTGTTTTTGGTGCATTTAGAGGCACCCTGGCGTGTTTTTGGTGCATTTAGAGGCACCCTGGTGTGATTTTGATGCATTTAGAAGCACCCTGGCATGTGTTTGAGGCACCCTGGCATGTTTTTGATGCCTTTAGAGGCACCCTGGTATGTTTTTGATGCATTTTAGAGGCACTCTGGCATGTTTTTGAGGCACCCTGGTGTGTTTTCGATGCATTTAGAGGCACCCTGGCATGTTTTCGATGCATTTAGAGGCACCGTGGTGTGTTTTTGATGCATTTAGAGGCACCCTGGTGTGTTTAAGGCACCCTGGCGTGTTTTTGAGGCACCTTGGTGTGTTTTGATGCATTTAGAGGCACTCTGGCATGTTTTTGAGGCACCCTGGTGTGTTTTTTATGCATTTAGAGGCACCCTGGCATGTTTTTGAGGCACCCTGGTGTGTTTTTGATGCATTTAAAGGCATCCTGGCGTGTTTTTGAGGCACCCTGGTGTGTTTTTGATGCATTTAGACGCACCCTGGTGTGATTTTGATGCATTTTAAAGCACCCTGGCATGTTTTTGATGCATTTAGAGGCACTCTGGCGTGTTTTTGATGCATTTAGAGGCACCTTGGTGTGTTTTTGATGCATTTAGAGGCACCCTGGTATGTGTTTGAGTCACCCTGGCATGTTTTTGATGCCTTTAGAGGCACCCTGGTATGTTTTTGATGCATTTAGAGGCACCCTGGCATGTTTTTAAGGCACCTTGGTGTGTTTTTGATGCATTTAGAGGCACTCTGGCATGTTTTTGAGGCACCCTGGTGTGTTTTTGATGCATTTAGAGGCACTCTGGTGTGTTTTTGAGGCACCCTGGTGTGGTTTTGATGCATTTAGAGGCATCCTGGCGTGTTTTTGAGGGACCCTGGAGTGTTTTTGATGCATTTAGATGCACCCTGGTGTGTTTTTGGTGCATTTAGATGCACCCTGGTGTGTTTTTGGTGCATTTAGAGGCACCCTGGCGTGTTTTTGATGCCTTTAGAGACACTCTGGCATGTGTTTGAGGCACCCTGGCATGTTTTTGATGCCTTTAGAGGCACCCTGGTATGTTTTTGATGCATTTAGAGGCACTCTGGCATGTTTTTGAGGCACCCTGGTGTGTTTTCGATGCATTTAGAGGCACCCTGGCATGTTTTCGATGCATTTAGAGGCACCGTGGTGTGTTTTTGATGCATTTAGAGGCACCCTGGTGTGTTTAAGGCACCCTGGCGTGTTTTTGATGCCTTTAGAGGCACCCTGGCATGTTTTTGATGTCTTTAGAGGCACCATGGCGTGTTTTTGATGCATTTAGAGCCACCCTGGCATGTTTAGAGGCACTTATAGGGGCCCTGATGTGTTTTTGAGGCACCCTGGTGTGTTTTAGATGCATTTAGAGGCACCTTGGTGTGTTTTTGATGCATTTTGAGGCACCCTGGTGTGTTTTTGAGGCACCCTGGCGTGTTTTTGATGCCTTTAGAGGCACCCTGGCGTGTTTTTGATGCCTTTAGAGGCACCCTGGCATGTTTTTGATGCATTTAGAGGCACCTTGGCGTGTTTTTGATGCATTTAGAGGCACCCTGGCAGGTTTTTAAGGCACCCTGGTGTGTTTTCAATGCCTTTAGAGGCACCCTGTTTTGTTTTTGATGCATTTAGAGGCACCCTGGTGTGTTTTTGATGCATTTTGAGGCACCATGGTGTGTTTTTGATGCATTTTGAGGCACCATGGTGTGTTTTTGATGCATTTAGAGGCACCCGGTGTGTTTTTGAGGCACCCTGGCGTGTTTTTGATGCCTTTAGAGACACTCTGGCATGTGTTTGAGGCACCCTGGTGTGTTTTCGATGCATTTAGAGGCACCCTGGCATGTTTTTGAGGCACCCTGGTGTTTTTTTTATGCATTTAGAGGCACCCTGGCATGTTTTTGAGGCACCCTGGTGTGTTTTTGATGCATTTAAAGGCATCCTGGCGTGTTTTTTGAGGCACCCTGGTGTGTTTTTGATGCAATAGACGCACCTGGTGTGTTTTTGATGCATTTTAAAGCACCCTGGCATGTTTTTGATGCATTTAGAGGCACTCTGGCGTGTTTTTGATGCATTCAGAGGCACCTTGGTGTGTTTTTGATGCATTTAGAGGCACCCTGGTATGTGTTTGAGTCACCCTGGCATGTTTTTGATGCATTTAGAGGCACCCTGGCATGTTTTTAAGGCACCTTGGTGTGTTTTTGATGCATTTAGAGGCACTCTGGCATTATTTTGAGCCACCCTGGTGTGTTTTGGATGCATTTAGAGGCACTCTGGTGTGTTTTTGAGGCACCCTGGTGTGGTTTTGATGCATTTAGAGGCATCCTGGCGTGTTTTTGCGGGACCCTGGAGTGTTTTTGATGCATTTAGACGCACCCTGGCGTGTTTTTGATGCCTTTAGAGACACTCTGGCATGTGTTTGAGGCACCCTGGCATGTTTTTGATGCCTTTAGAGGCACCCTGGTATGTTTTTGATGCATTTAGAGGCACCCTGGCATGTTTTTGAGGCACCCTGGTGTGTTTTCGATGCATTTAGAGGCACACTGGCATGTTCTTGATGCCTTTAGAGACACCCTGGTGTGTTTTTGAGACACCCTGGTGTGTTTTTGATGCATTTTGAGGCACCGTGGTGTGTTTTTGATGCATTTAGAGGCACCCTGGTGTGTTTAAGGCACCCTGGCGTGTTTTTGATGCCTTTAGAGGCACCCTGGCATGTTTTTGATGTCTTTAGAGGCACCATGGCGTGTTTTTGATGCATTTAGAGCCACCCTGGCATGTTTAGAGGCACTTATAGGGGCCCTGATGTGTTTTTGAGGCACCCTGGTGTGTTTTAGATGCATTTAGAGGCACCTTGGTGTGTTTTTGATGCATTTTGAGGCACCCTGGCATGTTTTTAAGGCACCCTGGTGTGTTTTCAATGCCTTTAGAGGCACCCTGTTTTGTTTTTGATGCATTTAGAGGCACCCTGGTGTGTTTTTGATGCATTTTGAGGCACCATGGTGTGTTTTTGATGCATTTAGAGGCACCCGGTGTGTTTTTGAGGCACCCTGGCGTGTTTTTGATGCCTTTAGAGACACTCTGGCATGTGTTTGAGGCACCCTGGTGTGTTTTCGAATGATTTAGAGGCACCCTGGCATGTTCTTGATGTTAGAGGCACCCTGGTGTGTTTTTGAGGCACCCTGGTGTGTTTTTGATGCATTTTGAGACACCCTGGCATGTTTTCGATGCATTTAGAGGCACCTTGGTGTGTTTTTGATGCATTTTGAGGCACCCTGGCGTGTTTTTGATGCCTTTAGAGGCACCTTGGCGTGTTTTTGATGCATTTAGAGGCACCCTGGCATGTTTTTAAGGCACCCTGGTGTGTTTTCAATGCCTTTAGAGGCACCCTGTTTTGTTTTTGATGCATTTAGAGGCACCCTGGTGTGTTTTTGATGCATTTTGAGGCACCACGGTGTGTTTTTGATGCATTTTGAGGCACCATGGTGTGTTTTTGATGCATTTAGAGGCACCCGGTGTGTTTTTGAGGCACCCTGGCGTGTTTTTGATGCCTTTAGAGACACTCTGGCATGTGTTTGAGGCACCCTGGTGTGTTTTCGATGCATTTAGAGGCACCCTGGCATGTTCTTGATGCCTTTAGAGGCACCCTGGTGTGTTTTTGAGGCACCCTGGTGTGTTTTTGATGCATTTTGAGACACCCTGGCATGTTTTCGATGCATTTAGAGGCACCGTGGTGTGTTTTTGATGCATTTAGAGGCACCCTGGTTGTTTTTGATGCATTTCGCGGCTGGTGGTGTTTTTGATGCATTTAGAGGCACCTGGCATGTTTTTGAGGCACCCTGGTGTGTTTTCGATGCCTTTAGAGGCACCCTGGTTTGATTTTGATGCAATAGAGGCACCCTGGTGTGTTTTTGATGATTTATGAGGCAACCTGTGTGGTGTGTTTTGGTGCATTTATGAGGCACCCTGGCTGTGATTTTGGTGCATTTAAAAAGCCCGGTAAGGCACCCTGGTTGTTTTTTGCATTTAAACGATGGCATGTTTTAGAGGGCCCTGGTGTTTTTAGATGCACTTGTTGTGTTTTTGATGGATTGTGTTTTAGATGCATTTTAGACGCACCCTGGGTGTGTTTGTGTGTTACGGGGTGTGTGTGGGTGCTTGGTTGGCTTTGGCGTGTTTTTGATGCACCCTGGTGTGTTTTTGAGCAATTAGAATGCCCCTGGGTGTGTTTTTGAGGACTGGTGTGTTTTTGATGCATTTAGAGGCACCCTGGCGTGTTTTTGAGGCACCTTGGTGTGTTTTTGATGCATTTAGACGCACCCTGGCATGTTTTTGAGGCACCTTGGTGTGTTTTTGATGCATTTAGAGGCACTCTGGCATGTTTTTGAGGCCCTGGTGTGTTTTCGATGCATTTAGAGGCACCCTGGCATGTTCTTGATGCCTTTAGAGACACCCTGGTGTGTTTTTGATGCATTTAGAGGCACCCTGCATGTTTTTAAGACACCCTGGGTGTGTTTTGATGCATTTTGAGACACCCTGGTATGTTTTTGAGGCACCCTGGCGTGTTTTTAATGCCTTTGAGGATGGCATGTTTTCGATGATTTAGAGGCACCGTGGTGTGTTTTTGATGCATTTAGAGGCACCCTGTCATGTTTTTGAGGCACCCTGGTGTGTTTTTGATCCATTTAGAGGCACCCTGGTGTGTTTTTGATGCATTTTGAGGCACCTTGGTGTGTTTTTGGTGCATTTAGAGGCACTCTGGCATGTTTTTGATGTCTTTAGAGGCACCCTGGCATGTTTTTGATGCATTTAGAGGCACCCTGGCGTGTTTTTGATGCATTTAGAGCCACCCTGGCATGTTTAGAGGCACTTATAGAGGCCCTGATGTGTTTTTGAGGCACCCTGGTGTGTTTTAGATGCATTTAGAGGCACCTTGGTGTGTTTTTGATGCATTTTGAGGCACCCTGGTGTGTTTTTGAGGCACCCTGGCGTGTTTTTGATGCCTTTAGAGGCACCCATTGCGTGTTTTTGAAGCAATAGAGGCACCCTGGATTTTTGATGCATTTAGGGCACCTTGGCTTGTTTTTGATGCATTTAGAGGCACCCTGGCATGTTTTTAAGGCACCCTGGTGTGTTTTCAATGCCTTTAGAGGCACCCTGTTTTGTTTTTGATGCATTTAGAGGCACCCTGGCATGTTTTTAAGGCACCCTGGTGTGTCTTCAATGCCTTTAGAGGCACCCTGTTTTGTTTTTGATGCATTTAGAGGCACCCTGGTGTGTTTTTGATGCATTTTGAGGCACCATGGTGTGTTTTTGATGCATTTTGAGGCACCATGGTGTGTTTTTGATGCATTTAGAGGCACCTGGTGTGTGTTATATTCTAATATTTAAAAATTCTATCCGGATAGAGTTTTTAAATCATATATATATATTCTCTTATTTAACGAATGACTATGAGATCTTTTGAGCTAATAATCTCCTGATGTGATCCCTTGAACTCGAGTTTTGAAACCCCAGAACCTGACAGGTTTGATGGATTTTGTAAATATTATATGTTATGTTGAAAAGAGAATTGTACTTGTCTGAAATGTTTAAAGCATGCATGGAACTCTTATTCCAGATGTCTTGTTGTAATGTAATCTACTGAACGTTGAATGTTTAATTAAGAGAGCCACTTTTTTGAAGAATATCAGTGATTGATTAGTCTACTGTTCATGATGAAGTTGATCAATATTGAAACAGATGTTGTATTCATGATTCATTTAGATCACTCCCTGTAGGGAGTGGTTAGTTTTCAGCGCGAAAGTCAAACAAAAGAGTTGTAGGATATTTAAGGAAAGTGAGCCTTCTTCACTTCAGCCTTCTTCAGCCATCTACCATCAAGAAGGACACACACAGACATCTCTCAAGCATACATTGGCAAGCGGCCATCTTAACAAGCATTCTAAGGACTGTTCTATTATTTTTTGACTCTTATTTGAAGATATTATTACTGTACTGAAATGTACCTGTAATTTTTTTAGTGTGTATATTAAAACACACGGTTTTTATTCTCGATAATTCACGAATCTGTCTCACGATCCTCATTCGTCCAGAACGCTAAGTATAGTTTTAACAGCAGAGCTGTGCTTTTTAAATATAAACCAGTGAAATTACGCGGTTTATTTCATTGGCTCAGCCGCCAGTCGCTCATATTTCGTCAGTCTTTTTTTTACAACTGCAATTTTTGAAGTGGGGACAAGTCAGTACTGAGAGAAACTTCGGAAAAGAGAAAAAACGAACCTAGAAGACGCAGATTATTTCATTATTAACCATCCACTCGCAAAGTTATTCAAATTTTATACCACTTTCTCAAGTGCTATCGGAGGGCAGAGAAGGGAGTGTACTGAGTAATTTTTGAAACGTTTGACTAAGAACGCTAGAAGCAGAGAAAGCAAGAATTTGATCGATGCTTCGTGAATGACTGAAGATTCGTGGGAGATTGTCGTTAGAACAGAGGACTTCTTTAATCGGAATGATTTTTGAAAAAATTGATCAAAGAAGGAAAGATGATTACAAAGAGAAATATTCTAAAGAGAGAAGGTTAATTCATCATCGTCATCGTCACAGGATTCATTTTCTTTCTAGTGACATTTTTGTCCGTGGTAAAATTATATCACAAACTGTTCCAGCCATGCAGAGGTTAACAGGATTGAACATTTTCTCAAGAAAGACATTACAGTATTAGGAAAAAAAGAAATGTGGACAATGATATTGATGTAGATCAAAATTTGGATAGGTTCAGATATACCAATATTAATAAGCTGAAGATATATTTGGGTATATAGCTGTAGGGCAAGAATATCATTGTATGAAATAATATTTCATTCATAGTAATGAGGTGGAAATCAAGTTAAAATAGAGTCGAAAACAAGTTTTGTTATAAATGCAAGGATTTTATAGGTTTAATAATGTAACCAAAACTTTTGAATGTAATATACTGATAAGCGCTTTTTGGTCATTATTTATAATAGGTAATGATTCAACAATTTGGTCAGGAGACGTTAATAATGACATGTCAAAATCTGGAAAAATGTCTTATCCAGTAGATCAGTATTATTACTTTTTTCAATGTTTTGTGAAAATATTAGATCCAGAACATCTAAATATAATAGGAAATGAAAAAGGAGACATTGTAAGAATATGGGATTTTCGAGTAATAGAAAATGTACTCAGTTACGAGTCAAAATTGCATCGCTGTGGTAGATATTATTGTTCCAGAAATAAAAGTGTCTCCACAGTCTTTAAAAGTCATTGAAGATAAGATGGATTGAATTTGATGTGTAGTACTCAAATATATTTACCTCAAAGTTCATTGTTAACTTGGAAAAGGAATGGTGTATTTTTGGGTAGCTTTTCTCACAGTACCATGATATGATTCATAAAGGTGTTTTTGGTAGTGTGAATTGGATAGATGATAAATTTATTTATCATCAATCAGGTGTATCTTTAAATGATACTGGTATATATGAGTGCTGCATATTGATAGAAGGTTATCCATTGAAATGTGCTAATGCAAGTATAATTGTTATGTATCCAAGGAAGACTCCATGTGTTGGTAAAAACAGTGGCCTAGATTCACAAAGCGATTACGCCTGTGTAAATGTTGTTAGACTGGAGTAATTTCGACTTACGGGCGTTTTTACGCTAGTCGAAATCCTCAAACCATGAAAAGACACCTGCGGGCTTCATTTCGACTGTATTACGTGTTAGTACGCCTTCAGATCTACGCTGCCAGAAAATTGCGGCCACTGGGCGGACTTCCTGTTGTTTTTCGCCGTCAGGGTATGCTAATGAGCTTTTGCCTGCAATCCACAAAATTTCGCACTTTCAACGCAATCTTACGGCACCTTTAGTCATCTTTTTTTTGCCGTTTCACTATACCTGATTTTTGCTGGTCTAATATTAGACAGCCCATGTTAAGTATGGCCGTCGTTCCCGCGTCGAATTTCAACGTTTTCCGATGTCTTTTATTTATTTTTAACGTAAGTCGTCGGAATAGGAATGTTCGTAAACGCCGCTACTCAAAACAACGAATGACGTCACGACGTGATTTCGCGCAATGCACGGCGGGAAATTCTGAAGAGCATGGCGCAGTTCGCATCGTCGCGGGGACGCGCTTAATTTAAATGCTTCAGCCCTAATCACGTATTTCGATTGCGCGGCGGAAAAAAAAAATACGAAAAATATGCGTACGCGCAAAAAAAACTACCTGAATTCGGTGTAGAGTCTGGTGAAATACGGCAGCGTACCGTATTTCGATTACGCAGCGGAATATTACGTCTTTGTGAATCTGCCCCAGTGTTCTTGCCAAGCCCTTCCAGATTAACCATTTACAATCCAGAGCTCTATTGAGAGAGGGAAAGTTTGTCATTTTATTATGGAGTTTTAATATTTCAGAATGGAAAATTTCTACAAGGTTTCCACAATGTCAAAGACATTTGGTTAATATGGAATTGGGTATTGAAAGATGGTTGGAAATAAATAGGGGAATTATACCAGAAATAAACGCGGTATTATTGAAGGTGCATTAGGTGGAATAGGCATAATCAGTGGCATAGCTAATAGTATGGATATTAACACGTTAAAGTTGATCTTGAGTCAGCAGGTTTAGTGGGAAGTAAAGGTTTTAAGATCCAAGAAATTTAAATCAGATATTAGAAGACATGGTTATTAAAACAGCTAATGTAATGGGTCCATCCATATTGAATATTCCACAATTTTAAAATAATTGCACAGGCATTTCAAGGTGGAGTTACCCCTTTTGGCATTTTACAGATTTTGCCCAGAGAATATGCATATGCAAGAAATCATTCTGATTTATGGGTAAATAAATGGATAGGATGTAGGCAGGATATATGTTACAGTTCTTCTATGATTCCAATAGCAGGGAGAGAACAAATTTGGGTTCCTATTACTGTTTTGGGATTACAATTAGTGATACTCTATTATATTATAAATTGCAGTATACAGATTTTGGGTTTAACAAGGATAATTTTAAGTTGGAACAATTAGATCTGTCATCATCTGTTTACAATTTCAATCTAATAGTTATTATTTTTATTATTATTATGTTATGCATTGTATGAAAAAATTGTATAAGCAAATCAGAAATGAAATCAAGAAAGGTGATGATATGTTGCAAATAGGCTTAAAGAGAAGATTGGGTTCTGGAGTTGCAAATTCGGTTACAGGTGACAATACATTTGGAGTTATTGGATCAAAGTCAGAGTGGTTGTGGATGAATGTTTGTATAAATGATTAGGAAAATATGATTCATTATTCATATTTCAGAGGGGATGTTATATTCTAATATTTAAAAATTCTATCGGATAGAGTTTTATAAATCATATTTTATTTTCTCTTATTTAACGAATGACTATGAGATCTTTTGAGCTAATAATCTCCTGATGTGATCCTTGAACTCGAGTTTTGAAACCCCAGAACCTGAGGTTTGATGGATTTTGTAAATATTATATGTTATGTTGAAAAGAGAATTGTACTTGTCTGAAATGTTTAAAGCATGCATGGAACTCTTATTCCAGATGTCTTGTTGTAATGTAATCTACTGAACGTTGAATGTTTAATTAAGAGCCAAGCCACTTTCTTTGAAGAATATCAGTGATTGATTAGTCTACTGTTCAGGATGAAGTTGATCAATATTGTAAAAGATGTTGTATTCATGATTCATTCTAGATCACTCCCTGTAGGAGTGGTTAGTTTTCAGCGCGAAAGTCAAACAAAAGAGTTGTAGGATATTTAAGGAAAGTGAGCCTTCTTCACTTGCTTTTCAGCCATCTACCATCAAGAAGGACACACAAGACATCTCTCAAGCATACATTGGCAAGCGGCCATCTTAACAAGCATTCTAAGGACTGTTCTATTATTTTTTGAACTCTTATTTGAAGATATTATTACTGTACTGTAAATGTACCTGTAATTCTTTTAGTGTGTATATTAAAACACACGGTTTTTATTCACGATAATTCACGAATCTGTCTCACGATCCATCATTCGTCCAGAACGCTAAGTATAGCCTTTTAACAGCAGAAGCTGTGCTTTTTAAATATAAACCAGTGAAATTACGCGGTTTATTTCAGTGTGTTTTTGAGGCACCCTGGCGTGTTTTTGATGCCTTTAGAGACACTCTGGAATGTGTTTAAGGCACCCTGGCATGTTTTTGATGCCTTTAGAGGCACCCTGGTATGTTTTTGATGCATTTAGAGGCACCCTGGCATGTTTTTGAGGCACCCTGGTGTGTTTTCAATGCATTTAGAGGCACGCTGGCATGTTCTTGATGCCTTTAGAGACACCCTGGTGTGTTTTTGAGACACCCTGGTGTGTTTTTGATGCATTTTGAGACACCCTGGCATGTTTTCGATGCATTTAGAGGCACCGTGGTGTGTTTTTGATGCATTTAGAGGCACCCTGGTGTGTTTAAGGCACCCTGGTGTCTGTTTGAGGCACCCTGGCGTGTTTTTGGTGCATTTAGAGGCACCCTGGCATGTTTTTGAGGCACCCTGGTGTGTTTTCGATGCCTTTAGAGGCACCCTGGTTTGTTTTTGATGCATTTAGAGGCACCCTGGTGTGTTTTTGATGCATTTTGAGGCACCCTGGTGTGTTTTTGGTGCATTTAGAGGCACCCTGGTGTGATTTTGATGCATTTAGAAGCACCCTGGCATGTTTTTGATGAATTTAGAGGCACCCTGGTATGTTTTTGAGGCATCCTGGTGTGTTTTTGAGGCATCCTGGTGTGTTTTTGATGCATTTAGACGCACCCTGGCGTGTTTTTGAGGCACCTTGGTTTGTTTTTGATGCATTTAGAGGCACCCTGGCATGTTTTTGAGGCACCTTGGTGTGTTTTTGATGCATTTAGAGGCACCCTGGCATGTTTTTGAGGCACCCTGGCATGTTTTCGATGCATTTAGAGGCACCATGGTGTGTTTTTGATGCATTTAGAGGCACCCTGGCGTGTTTTTGAGGCACCTTGGTGTGTTTTTGATGCATTTAGACGCACCCTGTCGTGTTTTTGAGGCACCTTGGTGTGTTTTTGATGCATTTAGAGACACCCTGGCATGTTTTTGAGGCAACCTGGTGTGTTTTCGATGCATTTTAGAGGCAGGCATGTTTTTAAGACACCTGGTGTGTTTTTGATGCATTTTGAGACACTGGTGTGTTTTTGAGGCACCTGGCGTGTTTTTGATGCCTTTAGAGGCACCTGGCATGTTTTCGATGCATTTAGAGGCACCATGGTGTGTTTTTGATGCATTTTAGAGGCACCCTGTGGGTTTAAGGCACCCTGGTGTCTGTTTGAGGCACCTGGCGTGTTTTTGATGCATTTAGAGACCTGTCATGTTGTTTTGAGGCTGGTGTGTTTTTTTGATGCCTTTAGAGGCACCCTGGTTTGTTTTTTGATGCATTAAGAGGCACTCTGGCATGTTTTTGATCCATTTAGGCACCTGGTGTGTTTTTGATGCATTTTGAGGCTTGGTGTGTTTTGGTGCATTTAGAGGCATCTGGATGTTTTTGATGCATTTAGAGGCACCCTGGAGTGTTTTTGATGCATTTAGAGGCATCTTGGTGTGTTTTTGATGCATTTAGAGGCACCCTGGTATGTGTTTGAGGCACCCTGGCATGTTTTTGATGCCTTTAGATGCACCCTGGTATGTTTTTGAGGCATTTAGAGGCACCCTGGCATGTTTTTAAGACACCCTGATGTGTTTTTGATGCTTTTTGAGACACCTTGGGGTGTTTTTGAGGCACCCTGGCGTGTTTTTGATGCCTTTAGAGGCACCCTGGCATGTTTTCGATGCATTTAGAGGCACCGTGGTGTGTTTTTGATGCATTTAGAGGCACCCTGGTGTGTTTAAGGCACCCTGGTGTCTGTTTGAGGCACCCTGGCGTGTTTTTGATGCATTTAGAGGCACCCTGGCATGTTCTTGAGGCACCCTGGTGTGTTTTTGATGCCTTTAGAGGCACCCTGGTTTGTTTTTGATGCATTTAGAGGCACTCTGGCATGTTTTTGATCCATTTAGAGGCACCCTGGTGTGTTTTTGATGCATTTTGAGGCACCTTGGTGTGTTTTTGGTGCATTTAGAGGCACTCTGGCATGTTTTTGATGCATTTAGAGGCACCCTGGAGTGTTTTTTATGCATTTAGAGGCACCTTGGTGTGTTTTTGATGCATTTAGAGGCACCCTGGTATGTGTTTGAGGCACCCTGGCATGTTTTTGATGCCTTTAGACGCACCCTGGTATGTTTTTGAGGCATTTAGAGGCACCCTGGCGTGTTTTTGAGGCACCTTGGTGTGTTTTGATGCATTTAGAGGCACTCTGTCATGTTTTTGAGGCACCCTGGTGTGTTTTTTATGCATTTAGAGGCACCCTGGCATGTTTTTGAGGCACCCTGGTGTGTTTTTGATGCATTTAAAGGCATCCTGGCGTGTTTTTGAGGCACCCTGGTGTGTTTTTGATGCATTTAGACGCACCCTGGTGTGATTTTGATGCATTTTAAAGCACCCTGTTATGTTTTTGATGCATTTAGAGGCACCCTGGTATGTTTTTGAGGCATCCTTGTGTGTTTTTGATGCATTTAGAGGCACTCTGGCGTGTTTTTGATGCATTTAGAGGCACCCTGGTATGTGTTTGAGTCACCCTGGCATGTTTTTGATGCATTTAGAGGCACCCTGGTATGTTTTTGGTGCATTTAGAGGCACCCTTGCATGTTTTTGAGGCACCTTGGTGTGTTTTTGATGCATTTAGAGGCACTCTGGTGTGTTTTTGATGCATTTAGAGGCACTCTGGCATGTTTTTGAGGCACCCTGGTGTGGTTTTGATGCATTTAGAGGCATCCTGGCATGTTTTTGAGGGACACTGGTGTGATTTTGATGCATTTAGAAGCACCCTGGCATGTTTTTGATGAATTTAGAGGCACCCTTGTGTTTTTGAGGCATCCTTGTGTGTTTTTGATGCATTTAGAGGCACTCTGGTGTGTTTTTGATGCATTTAGAGGCACCTTGGTGTGTTTTTGATGCATTTAGAGGCACCCTGGTATGTGTTTGAGGCACTCTTTTATGTTTTTGATGCCTTTAGAGGCACCCTTTTGTGTTTTTGATGCATTTAGAGGCACCCTGGCGTGTTTTTGAGGCACCTTGGTGTGTTTTTGATGCATTTAGAGGCACTCTGGTGTGTTTTTGATGCATTTAGAGGCACCCTAGTGTGTTTTTGAGGCACCCTGGTGTGTTTTTGATGCATTTAGAGGCATCCTGGCGTGTTTTTGAGGGACCCTGGAGTGTTTTTGATGCATTTAGACGCACCCTGGCGTGTTTTGATGCATTTAGAGCAGGGGTCCTCAAACTATGGCCCTCCAGTTGTTCAGGAACTACATTTCCCATCATGCCTAGTCATGTCTGTGAATGTCAGAGTTTCACAATGCCTCATGGATTTGTAGTTCCGCAACTAGTGGCCGTTTAGTTGAGGAGGATGCCTGATTTAGAGGCACCCAGTGTTTTTGATGCATTTAGAAGCAAGGCATGTTTTTGATAATTTAGAGGCACCCTGGTGTGTTTTTTGGCATCTGGTGTGTGTTTTTGGCGTGTTTTTTGATGCATTTAGAGGCACCCTGGTGTGTTTTTGAGGCACCCTGTGTGTTGATGCATTAGCCGCACCCTGGTGTGGTTTTTTGCATTTAGAGCAGCCTCCTAACTACGGCCCCTCCAGCTGTTGCAGAACTACAATCCCATGAGGCCAAAACTGACAGAACAGACATGACTAGGCCATGAGGGAATTGTAACACCTGACATGGAGGGCCCGTAGTTTGAAGTTTGAAAGGCCCTGATTAGGAATTGTTTGAGGCCTGAACTGGCACTGGAGGGCCTATTTGAGACGCTGATTTAGAGGTATGTTTTGAGCATTTAGAGGCACCCTTTGCGGGTTTTTGAGGCGCACCCTGGCGTTTTTGATGCTTGCATGTTTTTGAGGCACCTGGCGCATTTAGGGCACTCTGGTGTGTTTGTTATGAGCTCTCAATGGTGTTGTTTTGATGCACCCTTTGTAGAGTTTTTGAGCATATGCATTGTATAGCACTCATGCATGTAGTTTTGAGGCCCCTTGGCGCACCCTGTTGTTTGTTTTTGATGCATTTAGAGGCAGCACCCTGGTGTTTTTGATGCATTTAGAGGCACCCATTTAAAAGTGTTTTTGATCCTTGCATTTAGAAGTTTTTGATGCATTTAGAGGGCATGTCTGGCATGTTTTTGAGGCACCCTGGCGTTTTTTTGATGCATTTAGAGGCACCCTGTTGATTTTTGGCATTTAGAAGCACCCTGGCATGTTTTTGATGAATTTAGAGGCACCCTGGAGTGTTTTTGAGGCACCTCATTTAGAGGCACTCTGGCGTGTTTTTATGCATTTTGTGGTGTTTTTGAGGCACTGCCATTTAGGGGGGGCATGGCAAGGGATGATTGAAGAGTTTGTAAACTGCATTTTGACATTGACATTACAGACATGACTACCCTGAACAACTGCCGTAGTGTGATTTAGAGGCAAATGTATGTGTTTGAGGCACCCTGGCATGTTTTTGATGCCTTTAGACCTGCACCCTGGTATGTTTTTTGATGCATTTAGAGGCACCCTGGCGGGTTTTTGAGGCACCTTGGTGTGTTTTTGATGCATTTAGAGGCACTGGCATGTTTTTGAGGCACCCTGGTGTGTTTTTGATGCATTTATAGGCTTCTGGTGTGTTTTTGAGGCACCCTGGTGTGTTTTTGATGCATTTAGAGGCATCCTGGCGTGTTTTTGATGCATTTAGAGGCACCCTGGTGTGTTTTTGATGCATTTAGAAGCACCCTGGCATGTTTTTGATGCACTTAAAAGCACCCTTGCGTGTTTTTGATGCATTTAGAGGCACTCTGGCATGTTTTTGAGGCACCCTGGAGTGTTTTTGATGCATTTAGAGGCACCCTGGCATTTTTTTCGATGCATTTAGAGGCACTCTGGCGTGTTTTTGATGCATTTTGAGGCACCCGCCATGTTTTTGAGGCACCCTGAAGTGTTTTTGATGCATTTAGAGGCACCCAGGCAAGTTTTTGAGTCACCCTGGCATGTTTTTGATGCATTTAGAGGCATCCTGGCGTGTTTTTGATGCATTTAGAGGCACCCTGGTGTGTTTTTGATGCCTTTAGACGCACCCTGGCGTGTTTTTGATGCATTTAGAGGCACCCTGGTGTGTTTTTGATGCCTTTAGACGTACCCTGGCGTGTTTTTGATGCATTTAGAGGCACTCTGGCGTGTTTTTGATGCATTTTGAGGCACCCGGCATGTTTTTGAGGCACCCTGAAGTGTTTTTGATGCAATTAGAGGCACCAGACATGTTTTTGAGTCACCCTGGCATGTTTTTGATGCATTTAGAGGCACCCTGGCGTGTTTTTGATACATTTAGAGGCACCCTGGTGTGTTTTTGGTGCATTTAGAGGTACCCTGGCGTGTTTTTGAGGCACCCTGGAGTGTTTTTGATGCATTTAGAGGCACTCTGGCATGTTTTTGATGCATTTAGAAGCACCCTGGCATGTTTTTGATGAATTTAGAGGCACCCTGGTGTGTTTTTGAGGCATCCTGGTGTGTTTTTGATGCATTTAGAGGCACTCTGGCGTGTTTTTGATGCATTTGGAGGCACCCTGGTGTGTTTTTGAGGCACCCTGGTGTGTTTTGATGCATTTAGATGCACCCTGGTGTGTTTTTGATGCATTTAGAGGCACCCTGGCATGTTTTTGAGGCACCCTGGTGTGTTTTTGATGCATTTAGACGCACCCTGGCATGTTTTTGATGCATTTAGAGGCACCCCTGTGTGTTTTTGATGCATTTAGAAGCACCCTGGCATGTTTTTGATGCATTTAGAGGCACTCTGGCATGTTTTTGAGGCACCCTGGAGTGTTTTTGATGCATTTAGAGGCACCCTGGCATGTTTTTGATGCATTTAGAGGCACTCTGGCGTGTTTTTGATGCATTTTGAGGCACCCGGCATGTTTTTGAGGCACCCTGAAGTGTTTTTTATGCATTTAGAGGCACCCTGGTATGTGTTTGAGGCACCCTGGCATGTTTTTTATGCCTTTAGACGCACCCTGGTATGTTTTTGATGCATTTAGAGGCACCCTGGCGTGTTTTTGAGGCACCTTGGTGTGTTTTTGGTGCATTTAGAGGCACTCTGGCATGTTTTTGAGGCACCCTGGTGTGTTTTGTATGCATTTAGAGGCACCCTGGCATGTTTTTGAGGCATCATGGTGTGTTTTTGATGCATTTAGAGGCACTCTGGTGTGTTTTTAAGGCACCCTGGTGTGTTTTTGATGCATTTAGAGGCATCCTGGCGTGTTTTTGAGGCACCCTGGTGTGTTTTTGATGCATTTAGACGCACCCTAGTGTGATTTTGATGCATTTTAAAGCACCCTGGCATGTTTTTGATGCATTTAGAGGCACCCTGGCGTGTTTTTGAGGCATCCTTGTATGTTTTTGATGCATTTAGAGGCACTCTGGCGTGTTTTTGATGCCTTTAGAGGCACCCTGGTATGTTTTTGATGCATTTAGAGGCACCCTGGCGTGTTTTTGATGCATTTAGAAGCACCCTGGCATGTTTTTGATGCACTTAAAAGTGTTTTTGAGGCATCCTTGTGTGTTTTTGATGCATTTAGAGGCACTCTGGTGTGTTTTTGATGCATTTAGAGGCACCTTGGTGTGTTTTTGATGCATTTAGAGGCACCCTGGTATGTGTTTGAGGCACCCTGGCATGTTTTTGATGCCTTTAGAGGCACCCTGGTATGTTTTTGATGCATTTAGAGGCACCCTGGTGTGTTTTTGATGCATTTAGAGGCACTCTGGCGTGTTTTTGATGCAATTTGAGGCACCCGGCATGTTTTTGAGGCACCCTGAAGTGTTTTTGGTGCATTTAGAGGCACCCAGGCATGTTTTTGAGTCACCCTGGCATGTTTTTGATGCATTTAGAGGCACCCTGGTGTGTTTTTGATGCATTTAGAGCAGGGATCCTCAAACTACGGCCCTCCAGCTGTTGCAGAACTACACATCCCATAAGGCATTGTAAAACACTGACATTCACAGACATGACTAGGCATGATGGGAATTGTAGTTCCTGAACAACTGGAGGGCCGTAGTTTGAAGACCCCTGATTTAGAGGCACCCTGGTATGTGTTTGAGGCACCCTGGCATGTTTTTGATGCCTTTAGACGCACCCTGGTATGTTTTTGATGCATTTAGAGGCACCCTGGCGGGTTTTTGAGGCACCTTGGTGTGTTTTTGATGCATTTAGAGGCACTCTGGCATGTTTTTGAGGCACCCTGTTGTGTTTTTTATGCATTTAGAGGCACCCTGGCATGTTTTTGATGCATTTAGAGGCACCCTGGTGTGTTTTTGAGGCACCCTGGTGTGTTTTTGATGCATTTAGAGGCATCCTGGCGTGTTTTTGAGGCACCCTGGTGTGTTTTTGATGCATTTAGATGCACCCTGGTGTGATTTTGATGCATTTTAAAGCACCCTGGCATGTTTTTGATGCATTTAGAGGCACCCTGGTGTGTTTTTGAGGCATCCTTGTGTGTTTTTAATGCATTTAGAGGCACTCTGGCATGTTTGGTGTGTTTTTGATGCATTTAGAGGCACCCTGGTATGTGTTTGAGGCACCCTGGTATGTTTTTGATGCCTTTAGAGGCACCCTGGTATGTTTTTGATGCATTTAGAGGCACCCTGGCGTGTTTTTCAGGCACCTTGGTGTGTTTTTGATGCATTTAGAGGTACTCTGGCATGTTTTTGAGGCACCCTGGTGTGTTTTTGATGCATTTAGAGGCACTCTGGTGTGTTCTTGATGCATTTAGAGGCACCCTGGTGTGTTTTTGAGGCACCCTGGTGTGTTTTTGATACATTTTGAGGCACCCTGGTGTGTTTTTGATACATTTTGAGGCACCTTGGTGTGTTTTTGATGCATTTAGCGGCACCCTGGTGTGTGTTTGAGGCACCCTGGCGTGTTTTTGATGCCCTTAGAGGCACCCTAGAACAGTATATGGAAGCAAATAATGTGACTGTAGATAAGAAAGTTGCAGTTTTTCTCACAGCATTGGGTCAAGCTGCAAGCTTTTTGATACATTTAGAGCAGGGGTCTCAAAGTACCGGCCCGCGGGCCAAATACCCTGCATGTTTTTGATTTAGAGGCAATGATATATGTCTTTATATCCTCCCCGGCCTGCTGCCTCCTACGGTAGAATTTAAACCGCTCTGCGATTTCTAACGGCTTCGGGTTGTAGTGTGCATGTAACGTCTGAATTAACTCAGGCAGGGGCTTAGAGGCCGGCTTGTCTGGAGAAATTAGGTCTCTGAGGGTTCCATATACAGCTTGACCCAATACTGTGAGAAAAACTGCAACTTTATTTTCTACAGTCACATTATTTGCTTCCATATACTGTTCCAGCCTCTCCACCCAGGAGCTCTATGACTCAGCCGCAGGATCAAATGGTTGAATAAACCCTATGAAGGCCATGTGTGCTAAAATCCACAATCCTCGTCGCCACTGTTATGTCCCCTGGACGCTCTGTGTCTCTCAGGTGTTGCTTGCAATGCTGCCAGTATCTGCTCAGCAAGTTACACACACAGGCCGATGTACTACTTAACCAGAGCAAGGTTTATTACTCAGAACATTATGGCATTCTTACATGGAGGAGTCTTTATCCAAACAGCTTCTGTCCTAGGGTTGCCACCTGTCCGGTTTTGACCCGGACAGTCCGGGTTTGGACACATGTGCCCAGTTTTGAAGCCGCCTGAAATCCGGGCACATTTAAAAAAAAAAAAAAAATGTCCTGGCCCGGCCGCAACAGAGCTGCACATATCCGGCTCCACCAGCTTGTCTGAGTGTAGTGTGTGCCGCTCAAAACATGTGTGCAACACTCACTGTGCTAGCCCCCTCCCTCCGGCGCACATCCGTCTGCGCATTGTGTGCTGCAGAGTGGAAGACGACACATGGGACACAGAGTGATCAGCTCTTCTCTGACTGGCTGCAGAATAGACATGAAGGTGGGGTTAAAGGCGGAGCCTCGGCATTCCTTGCTGCTCTGTGAAGTGTGTGGTGATCTTGCTGAGAATGAGAGCTCAAGTTTTAAAAGTAAGTTTTTGCAATGTTATTAGCATGTCAGCATATCAAAGAGCTCTCCCCCCTCCCCCTCATACACACAGTCCTCACCAATTGCCCCCACCATACACTATCTAAACATACAGTTCTGCCCCCCCCCTGCATATACCATCCACAGCCATACATACAGTTCTGCCCCCCCCCCCCTTGCATATACCATCCACAGCCATACATACAGTTCTGCCCCCCCTGCATATACCATCCACAGCCATATATACAGTTCTGCCCCCCCCCAGTGCCCCCTTCCTATATCATCCACAGCCATACATACAGTTCTGCCCCCCCCCAGTGCCCCCTTCCTATATCATCCACAGCCATACATACAGTTCTGCCCCCCCCCTGCATATACCCTCCACAGCCATACATACAGTTCTGCCCCCCCCCCCTGCATATACCCTCCACAGCCATACATACATTTCTGCCCCCCCCCCCCTCCTGCATATACCATCCACAGCCATACATACAGTTCTGCCCCCCCAGTGCCCCCTTCCTATATCATCCACAGCCATACATACAGTTCTGCCCCCCCTCCTGCATATACCCTCCACAGCCATACATACAGTTATGCCCCCCCCTGCATATACCCTCCACAGCCATACATACAGTTCTGCCCCCCCCCCTTCCCTGCATATACCATCCACAGCCATACATACATTTCTGCCCCCCCTGCATATACGATCCACAGCCATACATACAGTTATGCCCCCCCCTGCATATACCATCCACAACCATACATACAGTTCTGCCCCCCCTGCATATACCATCCACAGCCATGTATGCAGTTCTGCCCCCCCTCCTGCATATTCCATCCACAGCCATGTATACAGTTCTGCCCCCCCTCCATATACCATCCACAGCCATACATACAGTTCTGCCCCCTCCATATACCATCCACAGCCATACATACAGTTCTGCCCCCCCTCCATATACCATCCACAGCCATACATACAGTTCTGCCCCCTCCATATACCATCCACAGCCATACATACAGTTCTGCCCCCCCTCCATATACCATCCACAGCCATATATACAGTTCTGCCCCCCCTCCATATACCATCCACAGCCATGTATACAGTTCTGCCCCCCCTCCATATACCATCCACAGCCATACATACAGTTCTGCCCCCCCCTGCATATACCATCCACAGCCATATATACAGTTCTGCCCCCCTCCATATACCATCCACAGCCATATATACAGTTCTGCCCCCCCCTCCATATACCATCCACAGCCATACTTACAGTTCTGCCCCCCCTCCATATACCATCCACAGCCATACATACAGTTCTGCCCCCCTCCATATACCATCCACAGCCATATATACAGTTCTGCCCCCTCCATATACCATCCACAGCCATACATACAGTTCTGCCCCCCCCTGCATATACCATCCACAGCCATATAAACAGTTCTGCCCCCCTCCATATACCATCCACAGCCATATATACAGTTCTGCCCCCCCTCCATATACCATCCACAGCCATGTATACAGTTCTGCCCCCCCTCCATATACCATCCACAGCCATACATACAGTTCTGCCCCCCCCTGCATATACCATCCACAGCCATATATACAGTTCTGCCCCCCCTCCATATACCATCCACAGCCATACTTACAGTTCTGCCCCCCCTCCATATACCATCCACAGCCATACATACAGTTCTGCCCCCCTCCATATACCATCCACAGCCATACATACAGTTCTGCCCCCCTCCATATACCATCCACAGCCATACATACAGTTCTGCCCCCCCTGCCATATACCATCCACAGCCATATAAACAGTTCTGCCCCCCCCTCCATATACCATCCACAGCCATATATACAGTTCTGCTCCCCCCTCCATATACCATCCACAGCCATATATACAGTACTGCCCCCCCCTCCATATTCTGCCCCCCCTGCATCCACAGCCATATATACATTCTGCCCCCCCTCCACAGTTCTGCCCCCCCCTCCATATTCTATCCACAGCATATACCTGCCCCCCTGCATCCACAGCCATATATACAGTTCTGCCCCCCCTCCATATACCATCCACAGCCATATATACAGTTCTGCTCCCCCCTCCATATACCATCCACAGCCATATATACAGTTCTGCCCCCCCCTCCATATACCATCCACAGCCATGTATACAGTTCTGCCCCCCCTCCATATACCATCCACAGCCATATATACAGTTCTGCTCCCCCCTCAATAAACCATCCACAGCCATATATACAGTTCTGCCCCCCCTCCATATACCATCCACAGCCATATATACAGTTCTGCCCCCCTCCATATACCATCCACAGCCATACATACAGTTCTGCCCCCCCTCCCCCATATACCATCCACAGCCATATATACAGTTCTGCCCCCCCTCCATATACCATCCACAGCCATATATACAGTTCTGCCCCCCCTCCCCCATATACCCAGGGGTGTATTTAGGTTTTGTGCTGCCCTAGGCCTGACTTAACTCGCGCACCCCATAATTTAAATATGACACACCCCTTCCTGACAAGGCCACGCCCCTTTCTATTTAGGACCCGCCCTGGATTCCCTTAATTTGTATACATTTCCTCTTACTTCCTGTTTGACTATGGGGTAGGAAGTGAAGGGAAATCTCTGCAATGGGACAAGAATGGTAAAAAATAAACTGACAGGGGCTATAACCCCCCTTTACTCTATACAAACTGAAAAATAACGTTAAGTGCCTAGAGTTTTACTTTAAGCACACATTTCTGATAATTTTATGGAGAGGACTAAGAAGATTTAACCATGCCAATGATGTAGCAGAACCCCCCCACAGTTGCAGAATGCCGGCTGCCTGCATACCAGAAGCAGTGCGGCCGCTTTATGGGGGCTCTAGACTAATTTGCCTCTCAGCCCAGCCTGCCCCATAAGACTGCCACTACACTAACAGTGTAGCGCAAGCCGGCGGGGACTCTTTTTGTGCTGCCCCCCTGCAAAGTGCTGCCCTAGGCCTGGGCCTTGTTGGCCTAGGCCAGGATACAGCACTGCATATACCATCCATTCATATAGTTCTCCCCCCCCCCCTCATACACTATCCATATACACAGTTCTCCACCCCTCTCATATACCATCCATATACACAGTTCTCCACCTACTGCCTTACCCTTCGCACTCCTCCCCTGTATATACTGCCCCCATCACACCCTCCACACTCCTCTCCTGTGCGTACTGCCACCGTCATACCCCCCACACTCCTCTCCTGTACATACTGCCCACTGTCATACCCTCCACACTTCTCTCCTGTTCATACTGCCCCATCATACCCTCCACAATCCTCTCCTGTACATACCGCTCACTGTCATATCCTCCACACTCCTCTCCTGTACATACCGCTCACTGTCATATCCTCCACACTCCTCTCCTGTACATACCGCTCACTGTCATATCCTCCACACTCCTCTCCTGTACAATACCGCTCACTATCATATCCTCCACACTCCTCTCCTGTACATACCGCTCACTGTCATATCCTCCACACTCCTCTCCTGTACATACCGCTCACTGTCATATCCTCCACACTCCTCTCCTGTACATACCGCTCACTGTCATATCCTCCACACTCCTCTCCTGTACTTACCGCTCACTGTCATATCCTCCACACTCCTCTCCTGTACATACCGCTCACTGTCATATCCTCCACACTCCTCTCCTGTACATACTGCTCCCATCATACCCTCCACACTCCTCTCCTGTACATACCGCTCACTGTCATATCCTCCACACTCCTCTCCTGTACTTACCGCTCACTGTCATATCCTCCACACTCCTCTCCTGTACATACCGCTCACTGTCATATCCTCCACACTCCTCTCCTGTACATACCGCTCACTGTCATATCCTCCACACTCCTCTCCTGTACATACCGCTCACTGTCATATCCTCCACACTCCTCTCCTGTACTTACCGCTCACTGTCATATCCTCCACACTCCTTTCCTGTACATACCGCTCACTGTCATATCCTCCACACTCCTCTCCTGTACATACCGCTCACTGTCATATCCTCCACACTCCTCTCCTGTACATACCGCTCACTGTCATATCCTCCACACTCCTCTCCTGTACATACTGCTCACTGTCATATCCTCCACACTCCTCTCCTGTACTTACCGCTCACTGTCATATCCTCCACACTCCTCTCCTGTACATACCGCTCACTGTCATATCCTCCACACTCCTCTCCTGTACATACCGCTCACTGTCATATCCTCCACACTCCTCTCCTGTACATACCGCTCACTGTCATATCCTCCACACTCCTCTCCTGTACATACCGCTCACTGTCATATCCTCCACACTCCTCTACTGTACATACCGCTCACTGTCATATCCTCCACACTCCTCTCCTGTACATACCGCCAGGGCCGCCATCAGGGGGGTACAGGCATTACACCTGTAAGGGGCCCGGGGGTCCCCAGGGGCCCGGATGGGAACCACACTAAAAAAAAAAAAAAAAAAAAAAAATTTTTTTTTTTTTTTTTTTTAGGGGTCCGAAGGTCCCCAGGGGCCCGGAGGCCACCAAGGGCCCCAGATGGCAAGCCCTTTTTTTAATAAAAAAAATATATTTTTTTTATAAAAAAATATTTTTTTTTAATATATTTTTTATTTTTTATTAAAGGGCCAATTTTTTTCTTTTTTTTTAGAGGTCCGGAGGTCCCCAGGGGCCCGGAGGCCACCCTTTTTTTTCTTTTTTTTTATAAAAAAATATATTTTTTTATAAAAAAATATATTTTTTTAATATATTTTTATTTTATTTTTTATTAAAGGGCCAATTTTTTTCTTTTATTTTTTTTTTAAGAGGTTCGGAGGTCCACAGGGGCCCGGAGGCCCCCAGGGCACTGGATGGCAAGCCCTTTTTTTAATAAAAAAAATATATTTTTTTTATAAAAAAAATTTTTTTTTTAATATATTTTTTATTTTTTATTAAAGGGCCAATTTTTTTCTTTTTTTTTAGAGGTCCGGAGGTCCCCAGGGGCCCGGAGGCCACCCTTTTTTTTCTTTTTTTTTATAAAAAAATATATTTTTTTATAAAAAAATATATTTTTTTAATATATTTTTATTTTATTTTTTATTAAAGGGCCAATTTTTTTCTTTTATTTTTTTTTTAAGAGGTTCGGAGGTCCACAGGGGCCCGGAGGCCCCCAGGGCACTGGATGGCAAGCCCTTTTTTTAATAAAAAAAATATATTTTTTTTATAAAAAAATATATTTTTTTAATATATTTTTTATTTTTTATTAAAGGGCCAATTTTTTTCTTTTTTTTTAGAGGTCCGGAGGTCCCCAGGGGCCCGGAGGCCACCAGGGCCCCAGATGGCAAGTCCTTTTTTCTTTTTTTTTATAAAAAAATATATTTTTTTATAAAAATATATTTTTTTTTATAAAAAAATATATTTTTTTAATATATATATATTTTTTTTTTTATTAAAGGGCCAATTTTTTTCTTTTTTTTTTTTTTTAGAGGTTCGGAGGTCCACAGGGGCCCGGAGGCCCCCAGGGCACTGGATGGCAACCCCCCTTTTTTTATTTATTTTCTATAAAAAAAATATATTTTTTAATATATTTTTATTTTATTTTTTATTAAAGGGCCATTTTTTTAGGGGTCTAGGGGCCCGTAGGCCACCAGGGCCCCAGATGGCAACCCCCTCATTTTTATTTTATTTTTTATAAAAAAATATATTGTTTTAATATATTTTTCTTTTATTTTTTATTAAAGGGCCAATTTTTTTTCTTTTATTTTTTTTTAGAGGTCCACAGGGACCTGGAGATCCCCAGGGCCCCAGATGACAACCCCCCTTTTTTATAAAAAAAATATATAATTTTTATATATTTTTTTATTTCTTTTATTTTTATATATATATATATATATATATATATATATATATATATATATATATATATATATATATATATATATTATTAAAGGGCCCAGAGGTCCCCAGGGCCCCCGGATGACAATCCTCCTTTTTTATATATATTTTTTTCTTTTTTATATTATATTTTTTTTTTTTTAAATATATAGATGTATTTTTATTAAAGGGCCCAGAGGTCCCCAGGGCCCTGGAAGGCAACCCCCCTTGGTTTTTTTTATTTTTATTTATATAAATGTTTATTTCTTTTTTTTTAAAGGGCCCAGAGGTTTCTTTTTATTAAAGGGCCCAGAGGACCCGAATGGAAAGCCCCTTTTTTTGTAATTTCCTTTTATAAAAAAAAAAAAAATAAGGTCCCCGGGGCCCCAGTTGGCAACCACCCTTTAAAAAAAAAAAAAAAAATATATATATATATATATATATATTCTCTCTTTTTATTAAAGGGCATAGAGGTCCCCAAGGCCCCGAATGGCTACCCCCTTTTTTATATTTATTCTTTATTTCTTCAGGGCCCCCCCGCTTCTCAACTCGCACCCCAGCAGCCCCCCCCGCTTCTCAATTCCATGCGGCAGCACCCCCCCCCCCCCGGTTCTCTGCTCCAGGGGGCCCATGGCTGAAGCTGTGTAAGGGGCCCCAAAATTCCTGATGGCGGCCCTGCATACCGCTCACTGTCATATCCTCCACACTCCTCTCCTGTACATACCGCTCACTGTCATATCCTCCACACTCCTCTCCTGTACTTACCGCTCACTGTCATATCCTCCACACTCCTCTCCTGTACATACCGCTCACTGTCATATCCTCCACACTCCTCTCCTGTACATACCGCTCACTGTCATATCCTCCACACTCCTCTCCTGTACATACCGCTCACTGTCATATCCTCCACACTCCTCTCCTGTACATACCGCTCACTGTCATATCCTCCACACTCCTCTCCTGTACATACCGCTCTCTGTCATATCCTCCACACTCCTCTCCTGTACATACCGCTCTCTGTCATATCCTCCACACTCCTCTACTGTACATACCGCTCTCTGTCATATCCTCCACACTCCTCTCCTGTACTTACCGCTCACTGTCATATCCTCCACACTCCTCTCCTGTACATACCGCTCACTGTCATATCCTCCACACTCCTCTCCTGTACATACCGCTCTCTGTCATATCCTCCACACTCCTCTACTGTACTTACCGCTCACTGTCATATCCTCCACACTCCTCTCCTGTACATACCGCTCACTGTCATATCCTCCACACTCCTCTCCTGTACGTACCGCTCACTGTCATATCCTCCACACTCCTCTCCTGTACTTACCGCTCACTGTCATATCCTCCACACTCCTCTCCTGTACTTACCGCTCACTGTCATATCCTCCACACTCCTCTCCTGTACATACCGCTCACTGTCATATCCTCCACACTCCTTTCCTGTACATACCGCTCACTGTCATATCCTCCACACTCCTCTCCTGTACATACCGCTCACTGTCATATCCTCCACACTCCTCTCCTGTACATACCGCTCACTGTCATATCCTCCACACTCCTCTCCTGTACATACCGCTCACTGTCATATCCTCCACACTCCTCTCCTGTACATACTGCTCACTGTCATATCCTCCACACTCCTCTCCTGTACATACCGCTCACTGTCATATCCTCCACACTCCTCTCCTGTACATACTGCTCACTGTCATATCCTCCACACTCCTCTCCTGTACTTACCGCTCACTGTCATATCCTCCACACTCCTCTCCTGTACATACCGCTCACTGTCATATCCTCCACACTCCTCTCCTGTACATACCGCTCACTGTCATATCCTCCACACTCCTCTCCTGTACATACCGCTCACTGTCATATCCTCCACACTCCTCTCCTGTACATACCGCTCACTGTCATATCCTCCACACTCCTCTCCTGTACATACCGCTCACTGTCATATCCTCCACACTCCTCTCCTGTACATACCGCTCACTGTCATATCCTCCACACTCCTCTCCTGTACATACCGCTCACTGTCATATCCTCCACACTCCTCTCCTGTACATACCGCTCACTGTCATATCCTCCACACTCCTCTCCTGTACATACTGCTCCCATCATACCCTCCACACTCCTCTACTGTGCGTACTGCCACCGTCATACCCCCCACACTCCTCTCCTGTACATACTGCCCACTGTCATACCCTCCACACTCCTCTCCTGTTCATACTGCCCCCATCATACCATCCACACTCCTCTCCTGTACATAGTGCTCCCATCATACCCTCCACACTCCTCTACTGCACATACTGGTCACTGTTACACCCTCTTCACTCCTTTCCTGCAAGTAATACCTACCCTCTGCACTCATTTCCTGTACATAATGTCTTACACTTTGCACTCCTTTCCTACACATACCAACATACACGCCACACTATTGTATATACTGTTGTCAATTCTGCACTCCCTCCCTGCACATACTGTAATACCCTTTGTACTTAATGAAAATTAAAAGGTGAACTAATTCCCCTGATCTCCACTGCACTTACCTCTGTAGTAATGGAAGAGTTTTATTTTTTTTAAATGATTGTGCTGAGGTTTATTCATGTCAGTGAGACTCTTACATGTGGCACAGCAAAGTAAGCATATTTTATAGGTAAAATAATTATTTTGTTTCATTTTATCGTGCCCCTTGAGGGCCCCTCCCACAATATGGCCACACCCACCATATGCAGTGGCGTGTTCGGGTTTTGCTTGAGGAAAAGGTGGCAACCCTAGTCCGTCGGCATGTAGATGTCCCGTGAAGGGAACTATCACAACTCCCAGTGGACGGCTGTAGAATCCCAGGTTGATAGAGGGAAGTGATAGAGAGAAGTGTAACAGCCCTTGTGTGTGGCAGATAGTAAGGTCCCTCTGGCATTCAGATATGAAGGCACAGCAAAGGCGCCCTTCAGATGGACACGGAAACCCCCGCCGGTGTCCGTGACGTTATCGGATCTCCGACGGAACTCCCTGAAGGCCCAGAAGCCAGTGGAGAGGTGAGTACCAATCAAAATAATTTTAATTGATCAAAAAGGTTTTGATCGATCAAAAAAATTAAAGATTATTCGATCAATTAAAAGTTAATTTGCACAGCCCTAATATATACGTATTCAGTGTTGCTCTCATTAAATTTAGCATGTTAGTAAATTGGATTTAGAAATGTGAAATCATAGGAATTAAATCATTTCAAAAGAGTACAATGGAGTACTGCCGCGTACACACGGTCGGTTTTTGCGATGAAAAAAAACGACGTTTTCTGTGAAGTAAAAAACAACGTTTTTGAAACGTCACTTTTCAAAGACAATTTTGCATACACACCATCGTTTTTTCACAAAAAGCGAGGTTACGTTCACCACTCTTCCATTGAAGCTCGCTTCATAACTAGCTTCTGGGCATGCGCGGGTTGAAAAACGTCGTTTTGAACGACGTTTTTGCTACACACGGTGACTTTTTGTGAAACAAAAAACGACGTTTTGAAAAACGACACAAAAAGTTCAAGCATGTTGGAATTTTTTTTGGGTCGTTTTTTTTAAGACAAAAAACGACGTTTTGCCCCCACACGATCAATTTAAATGACGTTTTAAAAAACGTCATTTTTTTTTTTATCGCAAAAAACGACTGTGTGTACGCGGCATAAGAGTAAAGAAAAGAAAGCAGTAACAGTCCTTCAATGGAAATCATTTGAACATCCAGTTTTCTTCTTGGAAACAAATTACAGCATTTAGAAATAAAAGGAAAAGCTGCCATATACTGTATTTATGTGTAAATGTGTGTGTATTTTTAATGGATAGACTGCCTCAAAATAATCACATGAAAGACTGAATTGAACTGTTTTGTAATATTGTTTGGCATGCATTGACTGGTTGGATAAGTACCAGAGATCAAAGAAGAACATACACACTTCAGCATACTTTTAATATTTTATTCAGCGGCTTGCTAACACTGTTCCTAGGTTTCTATCCAGTGAACTGCTGCCCCCTATGTTATTCTGAGAGTATTGCATGGCTGTCCTTGTTTACAGAATAACCCAAACAGATGACACACAGATGAGATGGATGGACCTGGAAGGCAAGCCTCAACCTTTACAAAACAAACTACTTAAAGAGCAGAGCAAATAGCTGATGTCATTAATGCACAATGCTGTTAATGAATGTAAATGAGTAATTTAATTAACGCTACCAACTCAGACATCCTATCAAATAATGCTTAAACAAACTCATCACGTGGACTTCAGATTAGTATTATAAGAATGTCTATAGTGTGTACAAATTTGTACCCATGGTGACCACAATATTATTGGTGATGCCAACCACAGTGTATATGGACAACCATTACATACCACTTAAAAAAAAAGACCAGGCCTTTTCTGGAACTTTTTGTTTAAATTTTTATTTTTTTGCTAGAACATTATTCAGAACCCCCAAACATTATATCCTTTTTTTTTTTTAGCAGAGATTCTAGAGAATAAGAAAAGGGCGATTGTTGCAATATTTTACTTCACACAGTATTTGCACAGCCCTCTTTTGAACACATTTTTTTCTAGAAATAAATACACTTTGATGTATAAAAACAAAAACAATACTCACAGCAATTTTTTTGTATTATGTGAAAGATGATGTTACACTGATTAACTAGATACCTAACATGTCACGTTTTAAAAACTGCGCACGCTCGTGGAATGGTGACAAACTATGGTACTTAAAAATCTCCATAGGCAACGATTTAAAATATTTTACAGGTTACCAGTTGAGTGTTACAGCGGAGGTCTTGTGCTATAATTACTGATCACAATCTAATGCAGGAGTCTTCAAACTATGGCCCTCTAGTTCTTCAGGAACTACAATTCCCATCATGCCTAGTCATGTCTGTGAATGCCATATTTTTACAATGCCTCATGGGAAGTGTAGTTCCACCACAACTGGAGGGCCGTAGTTTGAAGATCCCTGCTCTAATGATTGTGGCGATACCTCACATGTGTGGTTTGAACACCGTTTACATATGCTTCTGCACGCAAGCACAGCAGGATGGGGCACTTTACTTTTTTTTCCTTATTTATTTTTTCCTATCACTTTTATTCCTATTACAAGGAATTCATTGTAATGGTAATATAGATGACAGGTCCTCTTTATTGAGAGATCTGGAGTTGAAAAAACCCCTGATCTCTCATTTACATTTAATAGCAAAATATTTTTTTTTTTTACTTTAACCACTGCCCCACGACTTTGTACGGCCACAGTGTGGATCCCAAATGCCGCCCAACCAGTCGCTTATTGCGATTTTTCTTTTTACCAAAAATATGTAGAAGAATACGTTTCGGCCTAGACTGGGGAAAAAAAATGTTTTTTTTTGTTTTAAAAAAATTGGGATATTTATTATAGAAAGTAAATAATATTGATATTTTTTCAAAATTGTCGCTCTTTTTTTGTTTATAGCGCAAAAAATAAAAACCACAAAGGTGATCAAATACCACCAAAAGAAAGCTCTATTTGTGGGGAAAAAAGGACGTCAATTTGGTTTGGGAGCCACGTCGCACGACTGCGCAATTGTCAGTTAAATGGACGCAGTGCTGGAAGCTGAAATTTCCCCTGGGCAGGAGGGGGGTATATGTGCCCAGTAAGATAGTAGTTAAAAAATATATTGTTTACTATGGCCTAGGAACCAGAAGTGATGTCAGACCCTCCAAGGCCATAGAGATGAGTGGCAGCCATCTTGGCCTCACTTGTGTTCCTGCCCAGCTAACGGCAACATCGTATCGTTCTTGGGCTTTACCGATAGGTCAGGTAAGCCCGGGAACGACCAGAAAGCAATGGGGGGGGGGCACCCCTCTCGCCTCTTCTAAAAATGATCCCACGGCAGTTAAAGGATATCTATATTCACTGCATACACTTTCATTTTAAAACACCAACATTGCAATAACAATACAAACAATAGCTATTTGTGGCAATCAAATATAAGCTTACTTCAAAAACTTACTTTCATGTTGTGAGTTCTGCCTTCCTGCTGGTAAAGTCTTTACACAACTTCCTGGATTCTCTGCATGCTTTGCAGTTTCTCCTCTGCTGTTTACTTTTATATTTCTAAGGATTAAATATCCCATGATCATAGGCGTGCGCACAGGGTGTGCCAGGTGTGCCCAGGCACACCCTAATCACCCTGTGCAGAACAGATTCCCCCATTGACCTGGCTCCCCCTCCTTCCCCCCACAGCATTCTGGGCTTCCCTCCTCTCCCACTGGATGTTGCTGTGGATGTTTTAGGATAAATGGGGGAAGGAGCCAGTAAATATGCCATTTACCGACCCCTTCCCTTTCTGAATGAACATCATAAGTGATCGGTAGAGTGTGTTTGAGCTTTGGGGTGCACACCCTAAAGCCAAAGGCTGCGCACACCTATGCCCATGATACCTCACTGGGCCGAGCCTACTAGCTCTGCATGCCCAGGACCATACAGGGCCCCAGTCATGTGAAAGTCAACATTATGGCGGAAGCTTAGAGATGAGCCATACACTGTGTGCAGCTGGGTAACATAGAGTTCCTCTGTGAAATGTTCTGAAATGTTCTGTTCCATGTCACTGCACACCTTTGGTGTAGAATTTAGGGAGGACACTACTGAGCCTAGGCCCTTCTTCACCAGTCCAGCATACCTCTGCCAACACACTCCCAATGACAGAATAGGGCCCTGCTGTGCATTAGTGCAGACTGTTAAGGAGGGAGTCAAAATACTGACCCCCCCCCCCCTTGCTACTGGAGGACCTGTCATCAACAGCAGTTACTACTCTTTGCTGTCGAGCTGCTATTACATATTCACCAGTTTGTGGTTACCCATAGCAACTACACTCTTTCTCCGACTCTCCTGCCGACGTAACCCTTTGTAGTGGCATTCCATTCCCTCCTCTTCAACCTTGTGTGTGCTTTATTGGCCCTGCTCTTCTGGTACTCCATGTACCTCCATGCACCCCTTCAAATAACTTCAGACCAGGCAGGAAACTGTTGATAACCTTTACTGAAATAGCCTCAGTACACAGTTTCAAAAGTACATAACACAGAATCTCCACTAACTAACTAACTAACTAACTAACTAACTAACTAACTAACTAACTAACTAACTAACTAACTAACCCTTTGATGAGGTAGAAAAATCAGATAGCAGACTTAACATAGGGGGTACCTTGCCAGGGTAGACCCACTTGCCAAAGCACCCTGACCTAGTGGTTGTGGGGGTCAGTGGGTGGGCTTATTGAAATCTGTCTTTATTGTTGATGTTCCCTTCAACAATAAAGGGGGGGGGGGCAGATGCTGCCCCCATGTGAATGAGTATGGGGTATATAATTTCCCTATACATAGGGAAAAATGTAAAAAAATGTTAATTACCTTGCATTGCTGGATGATTTGATTGATGGTAGATGTACATTGTATAAAAGGATTAAAAACCGTGACTATATTCCCTGTACTCATTCTCATAGGGGGGATGGTATATAGCAGCCCCTGTATTGTTAAGGGGGCTTCCAGATTCCATTAAGCCCTATCTCTCCACAGACCCCCCACAACCACCGGACCAAGGCTATGGGAAAGAGGCCCTTGTCCTCATCAATATAGGGACAAATTGCTTTGCTGGCAAGATCCCTTGAAGCATCAGGCATGGAATTTGTGGGAACCTGACACAATTTTTTTTCATGTGGTTTCTTTGGTGAGGTTCCCCTTAAAATCCATGCTAAACCAGAAGGACCTGGTATAACTTTTGTGGGGCCCCATGTCATTTTTTTGCACACTGCCACTGCCTCTTTGCCCACATTCACCTGTCAGACTGAATGAGCCAAAACTTAATTTCAGAACAAAGTAGACCCTATTGATCCAAACTCTGCTTAAAATTAACCAAGCTATGCTTACTTTTAGTGGTATGCTACTTACTCTACTCTACCTTTGTGACTTCAGGATTTTTTAGCAAATTGAAACGTACCAGTGGATTTTTCATGAAATGATGAGCACACACAAATCCCTGTACAGCAAAGATAGAATTTGCTCAGCTTTGCCTCACAGTTCGTCTAACTCATCATAGGTTTTGGAAATTGCAAACTTTAATCCAAACCCAATTGAAATCAGTGGTGGGAGGGCAAATCTTAAAAAATGTATTCTAGCCATTTTTAAGGCTAATAGGCAGGGATTGTCAAACAAAGGGCAGTGGGGCACTAGGCACTGCTCTGGGGGACCAATGCAAAAAAAAAAAAAACTTTTTTTTTTTTTAAACTAGCCTTTAATGGAGAGAGGGTCCTCCTTTCACCAGTCCTTTCAATTACATGCTTTGGAGATGCCTTTAAGCTGCGTTGGATGTCATGGAATAGTATGGTTTAGTGTCAGCAACACCACATGTTGGCATCATATAATTTGCATGTGTAATACATTTTTTTACTTTTAAATTAGTGCTTGGTTTTAATATAGCATTAGCAACTTCTTAATCAGATCCATTCTTACAACTAGGAAAAAGCTAAATTAGAGTGCTCCATTTCACAGCAAAAAGTCAACAATATGACTCCATGTACAATATTTAAGCAGTTTTAGAAGGTCGCATTTTGAACAGGACCCATGCCAGTTCTTTTTTTTTGTTTAAGAAAAATTATAGTGTGTTTATTTTGGTTAGGAAAACCCCACCAAATATGCTAGTAGGTACAGTCTTTAAACATGTTTACTATGCCCCATTTTTAACAGCTCCCACACCAGTCAGCTTTTTTTAACCACTTGCCCACTGGGCACCTAAATCCCCTTCCTAACCAGACCAATTTTCAGCTCTCAGTGATCTCACATTTAGTCATGCAACACTTTACCCATATTACATTTCTGTCCTTTTTTTCACACAAATACTGTAGAGCTTTCTTTTGGTGGTATTTGATCACCGTATTTTTATTTTGCGCTATAAATGAAAAATATCCAAAATAAATTTTGCTACACATCTTGAGTATGGCAATACTACATGTTTGAGACTTTTATACAGCCTTTCCACATAGAGAGGCCCAACATGCAGGGAGCACCACCAGGTGTTCTAGGAGCATAAATTACACATTTCTTGACTTCCTCTTACATGTTTGAAGGTCCTGGAGCACCATGACAATGGAAATGTGTTTTGAACATGTCATTTTTTTCCACATGTTTTTGGAAAATGTGGAAAGAAAATGAAAAAGCATTGTTTTTTACACAAAGTTGTCCATTTACTTATACGATATTTCCAACACAAAGCATGTAAATAGCAAAAATGATATGTGTGGTCTGACAGTACTTAAAGAGGAGTTCTGCCCCCCCCCCCCCCCCCCACGAAAAATTAAAAGTCAGCATCTTCAAATACTGTAGCTGCAGACTTTTAATATATGGACACCTACCTGTCCAGGGAGTACGCAATATCGGCACCCAACTCGATCTTCGGATCGGCTGTTGGGTGCCGCAGCTGCCATTCCTGATAAGGGAACCTTTCAGGAGGGGAGGATCTACGCATACAGGATAAAACAGTCTTTTTACACAATGCTGAGGATTAACTCCTTAAGTTCCACAGTGAGTATAACAAGCATGCTGTGCTGCATATACAGAATGATTTTACTGTTGTTGGTTTAGTAACACTTTAATATTGCTTTAACAAGCCTAAATCCACTTAATACTGATATTTGTATTTTGAGTGGATTGTCTCCTTAATGGCAGACAAAACCAATTCTTAGAGATTTTCCAAACAAATTGTTCTGAATAAATGCAGCAACTCAGCTTGAGCAGACATTTAATTAAGGATAACAATGTAATGAGGGACTGTACAGGTATAATAATAGACCGGTATAGGTGATTGAAAGCTCCTATTATTTTTATGGCAACAAACGACTGTATGGGACTATAGTAATCATTAATGATTAATATTACTACATAATAATACAATTTGATGATATGGAGCTAGACAATCAATTAGAAAGCGTAGCTGTCAGCTGATAAATGTAATAAAATTGTACCTTGTACAAAAAGGAGACAGTGAGTTTTGTGCAAATGGTTATCTCATAATCATGTTTGCCATAGCGTGTTTCCTTTTTATCCTCACCCTCTCATCTGTGATGCTGATTGGGCTCCAGGGACAGAATAAGAATCCTCATAGCCAGAAACCAGAGGTATAACTAGGACCTTTAGGGTCCCAGTAACCCCTTAGACACGTTTCTTGCCTCTGAGCCTGGGGCCCTAGTTTCCACTGATTCCGAGGCCCTTTACTCTCGCCATGGGGCCCTCTATTAGGGTTAACCAATATATATTTTTTATACAGTAAAACCTTGGTTTGAGAGAGTTTTGCAAGACAAGCAAAATGTTTTAATACATTTTGCCTCGATAAACAAGCGATGTCTTGATATAAGAGCAGCGTCATGATGTCACAACTGAGTATAAAAAAAAGAAGAGAAGAACCTCTAAGTGTAGCAATATGGTTACATTTAACTACTTAAGGACCGCCTCCTGTGCATATACGTTGGCAGAATGGCACGGCTGGGCACATGTACGTACAACTACGTCCTGTACTAGTACCCAGCCGTGGGTCACGGGCGCACGCCCGCGGCACGCTCCTGTGACCCGGTCCAAAGCTCCGGGACCGGGACTCGCGGACCCGATAGCCGCTGGAGCTGAAGAACAGGGAGAGCCGTGTGTAAACACGGCTTCTTCCGTTTTTCACTGTGGCGGCGTCATCGATCGCATTATCCCTTATACAGGGAATCACAATCGATGATGTTACACCTACAGCCACACCCCCCTACAGTTGTAAACACACATTAGGGAACACATAACCCCTTCAGTGTCCCCTGTGGTTAAATCCCAAACTGCAAATGTCATTTCCACAATAAACAATGCAATTTAAATGCATTTTTTGCTGTGAAAATGACAATTGTCCCAAAAATGTGTCAAAATTGTCCGAAGTGTCCGCCATAATGTCGCAGTCACGAAAAAAATTGCTGATCGCCGCCATTAGTAGTAAAAAAAAAAAATTAATAAAAATGCAATAAAACTATCCCCTATATTGTAAACGCTATAAATTTTGCGCAAACCAACCGATAAACGCTTATTGCAATTTTTTTTACCAAAAATAGGTAGAAAAATACGTATCGGCCTAAACTGAGGAAAAAAAATGTGTTTTTATATATTTTTGGAGGATATTTATTATAGCAAAAAGTAAAAAATATTGCATTTTTTTCAAAATTGTCGCTCTATTTTTGTTTATAGCGCAAAACATAAAAAACGCAGAGGTGATAAAATACCACCAAAAGAAAGCTCTATTTGTGGGGAAAAAAGGATGCCAATTTTGTTTGGGAGCCACGTTGCACGACCGCGCAATTGTCAGTTAAAGCGACGCAGTGCCGAATTGCAAAAAGGGGCAAGGTCCTTTAGCAGCATTTTGGTCCGGGTCTTAAGTGGTTAATGAAGGTACAACATTTAGCAACTTATTACTACACTTAGAGGTGCCTCTCTTCTCTTTTTTACCCTGTAAAAAAAATGCTTTGATAGTTAGGATGACCCAGGTTGTACCAATTTATATGGGTCACCCTGCATTTTTGTGTCCCCCAGGGTGGGTTGCGTCCCTGAACTGGGTTCTTGGCCACCTACCTGCACAGCATCCACGGTGAGATTGTCTTGAATGATGATTATATGTTGGCAGATGGATGTACTCTTATCTATATAACTGTAAATATTAATATATTTTCCACAATGTAAAAATACTAATGTTTATTTCTTTGTTTTTAGTTTTGTGACATATTCCATATACATTGTTTAATAAATGATGTGCCCATGTATGGCTCCTGAGGAAGCGGACACCAAGTAAGAGCGAAACATGCACCATGTAGAGTTTATATACACTGCACAATATTTGATGTTTTGTATATATCATTGTTAATAAGCTGATTTATGGTTTTCACAATCAATATTTTATTGTTAATGTTTAGAAATTTTTACTTTTGTAATAAAAATATTTTACATTATAAATTTGACTGTCTATCAGTTGCTCATACGATGCCAGTCGTGTCAATACAGCCTCCCTTTTTCTTTACAATATTTCAATGGGAAGAAGGAATCATTTGGTAACATAAATATACCCTAGCACTTTAACCACTTCATTTCCGCCCCACGTCCAAAGACGTCATTTTTTTGAAGATGGATATCTCGGTAACGGCAGCAGCTGCTGCCACAACCGAGATATCCATCTCTTCGTGGGGCGGTCCTGTTAACGATAACGGCGGTCATCACGGCGGATTCGCCGCGAGATCGCCGTTACCGGCGGCGGGAGAGGGTGCCCCCCCTCCCGCCGCTCTCCCGCGCCCTCCGCCGCTTACCGTAGCCGTCGGTAGCGGCGGAGGCGATCGGGTCCTCTTGCTGGCTGTCCGGGGATGCGACTGAGGGAAAAAATGTCCCTCAGCTGTCCCCATACCTCTGCTGGGTGGAAGTGACGTCAAAACGTCATTTCCGCCCAGCCTCTTAAAGAGACATCTAATTTGTTTACATTTTGACTCTTTTTTTTTTTCTTTTTTTTTGCATTTAAGCCTGAATATGAGATCTGAGGTCTTTTTGACCCCAGATCTCATATATAAGAGGACCTGTCATGCTTTTTTCTATTACAAGGGATGTTTACATTCCTTGTAATAGGAATAAAAGTGATATTTTTTTTTTTTTTCAGTGTTAAACATTATAAAATAAATAGAAATAAAAACGAAAACCAAAAAAATTTTTTTTTAAAGTGCCCCGTCCCGACGAGCTCGCGCGCAGAAGCAAACGCATACGCGAGTAGCGCCCGCATATGAAAACGTTGTTCAAACCACACAAGTGAGGTATCGCCGCGATCGTTAGAGCGAGAGCAATAATTCTAGCCCTAGACCTCCTCTGCATCTCAAAAAATGCAACCTGTAGAATTTTTTAAACGTCGCCTATCGAGATTTTTAAGGGTAAAAGTTTGACGCCATGCCACGAGCGGGCGCAATTTTTAAGCGTGACATGTTGGGTATCATTTTACTCGGCGTAACATCATCTTTCACAATATATAAAAAAATTGGGCCAAATTTATTGTTGTCTTATTTTTTAATTCAAGAAAGTGAATTTTTTCCAAAAAAAGTGCGCTTGTAAGACCGATGCGCAAATACGGTGTAAGAAAAAGTATTGCAATGACCGCCATTTTATTCTCTAGGGTGTTAGAAAAAAAAATATATATAATGTTTGGGGGTTTTAAATAATTTTCTAGCAAAAAAAACTGTTTTAGTCTCGTAAGCACCGAATCTGAAAAACAGGCTCAGGCTGAAGTGGTTAATACAATAAACCAAACATAACTTAATTTTCAATATGTAAAAAAAAAATCATAAAGGAGAGTAAGCCAAACACATCAGGCATTATTGATAAAGGCATGCATATCCCGGTTTAGGTTTATACCAAACGGGGCATAGGATTTTAGATCATAAATCCACCTCATTTCCATTTGTGATACACCTTTCTGGCAGACCCTCCTCTCCATGGTGGTATGTATTTATATATTGCCACAAAAAATGTACCCGTAGTATCTCTATTGTAGCTCCGAGCGGAATGTTGTCCTTTCTAATTTGTTTAAAATTATTAATGTGCTCATTGGCTCTTATGTAAAAGGTCTGAATGGTTTGTCCCACATACTGTATGCCACATGGACATGTGATAAGGTAAACTACATTTTTAGTAGTTCATGTAATAAAATGTTTGATCGAATATGTTTTACCTGTATAATTAGAGAAAAAAGTGCATATCTTTCCAACCGCATACACACGATTGGAAATTCCGACAAGAAAGCTGTGGATTTTTTTCCGATGTTGCTCAAACTTGTGTTGCATTCACACAGTCACACTCAATTTCCGATCCGATCATCAAGAACGTGGTGACGTACAACACTACATCGACACAAGAAAAATTAAGTTCAATGCTTCCGCGCATGCGTCGAGTTGATTCCAAGCATGCGTGTTTTTTTGTGCGTCGGAATTGCATACAGACAATCAGAATTTCCAACAAGAACTTTTGTTGTTGGAAAAATTGAGAACTAGCTTTCAAATTTTTGTTGTCGGAAATTCCGACAGAAAAAGTCAGATGAAGCCTACACACGGTCAAATTTCCGATCGTGTGTATATGGCATTACTCTTGCCATTTTTGTCAATGCTGCACACTGCACATTTTTTACAAGGGTAAAAACCTCAGAGTTGTTGAAAAAAAAAAGGAATCCGTTTACACTGGCCTGTAAAAGAGGGCAAACCTGTAATGATGACCCCTGGTATGTCAGGAAGTGGATAGATCCTTAAGGCCGCGTATACACGATCGGTCCAACCCGATGAAAATGGACTGAAGTCCAGTTTCATCGTTCCAAACCGACTGTTTGTATGGCCCATCGATCTGTCGTTCTTCGGACCAAAGTTTTAAAACTTGCTTTAAAATCGGACTGATGGACACCTGACCATCGGTCCAAACCGATCGTTAGTATGCAAAAGCATCGGTTCAAAAACCCGCGCATGCTCAGAATCAAGTCGACGCATGCTTGGAAGCATTGAACTTTGTTGTTGTGTTTTACGTCACCACGTTCTGACACGATCGGTTTTTGAACTGATGGTGTGTACGCACATCAGACCATCAGACCATTCTCATCGGGTTGGACCGATCGTGTGTACACGGCCTAAGGGGTGTGTGAATCCATGCTTTGCTAGACTCCTATAAAATGAAGTCTATATATCCAGTATGGGCACATCTAAATGTTTCCTGTAAGGAGAATAATTGTATTAATTTGACATGATAAGGATTTTATATTAATTTTAAACAAATCTTATTTTTTTTTACACAAATTACACATTTCAGTATTAATAAAATAAAAAATTAAACCTTGAAAAGCATGTACCCCTACCAGTTTTTCAAGTGCATCAACATGGAATTTGCCAGAATCTTTGTCACCTTCATCAAACAATACAGTATGATTAGTGTAGACTATGTAATAGTTAAATAATAAACTGATGATATTAGTGGGTAGATTCATGTAGATGATATGTCCAGTGCTAATTACAAAGTATTATATAGTATTAGCTGTGTAATGACCATTAGTATAGGCTCATCTAAAAAAAATGTTTAAAGTATTTTACATGATCTTGTTTTCATAATGAAGGAACATGGCCAAGTATAATATAGCACTCCAATGTATAGGAAGTCTTTAAAGCTTTGAATAGGTTTTTCAGTACATCAAGAAATAAAAACACCTACTTCATTAATAGGGGTGCTCTCACTTGCTCCCATCAATTTTTTTTTTTTTTAAGTGGGGGTGTGGGGCAGTCAGGGGGGCAGTCAATGCCATGTAAAATAGCTTTATACTTACCTCTTTGGCAGGTTGCTGAATGTTTGCTCTTGAAGAGCTTCAGGTACGGACAGTGGTGTATTTTGGTTTTGTGTTGCCTAGGCAAGACTAAAATTGGGCACACCCGGGCAATGGCGACAAACAACATATATTTTACTATCCATAGGTGATGATTTAAAAGCCTTTACAGGTTACTACTTTAGATTTACAGAAAATGTCTAGTTCTAGAATTACTGGCCATGATTTGATGTTTGCGGTAATACCTCACATGTGTAGGACAACCGCTGTTTGTGTGCGTGCGAGACCCACACACGCTTTCGCCTTTGCGTGCGAGCACGGGAGGATGGGGCAGTTTAATTTTTATTTATTTTTTGCTTTATCTTTATTTTATTTGATATCACTTTTATTGCTGTGACCAGGAATGTAAACATCCTGATGACAACAATAGGCAAGGTACTCTAAATTGAGAGATCTGGGGTCTAAAAGACCCCAGATCCCTCATCTGGACTTAAAAGCATTCAAAACACCAAGATCTGTATTTTTTAATGCATTCGATTTTAAAAACTCTGATGGTTTCTGACCAAACCGGAAGTGATGTGATGTCATTGCTTCTGGTTTACTGTTACAAACAGCTGATCCCATCTTTGCTTGGCTGTCTGACCAGCCAGTGGATGCATGGGCTAGTCGCTCGGGTCTCCTGGTGGGACAGGAGAGCCCATGAGAGCTGCGCAAGGCAGTCCCCTCCCACTGCTTGTAATAGCAATCAAGCGGCTAAAAAGCCGCTCAATTGCTATTACAAAAGAACCTACCGCCAGCTTTAAAAAACTGCATCATCTGCAGGTATCATCCCTGTACTCTCTCCACTGAGACTCTGATTCCAAAGCCAATGGTTGCTAGATGCCAGGCGAGGTGGCCCTAGCAGCCAGTGCCGAACTTCCAGAAATTGGTTAATTAGGGAGTCCTGTGTCCTCTATTTCATTCTGGGACCCTGTATAGTCCCGGAATGAAGGTGCCCGGGACCAGGGAAACACATATGAATTGGTGGTGCTGCTGCTGATTGTAACAGTAAGTGCCTATCCGATTTCTGAGCCTCCCTTGCCACCCCTTGTTCCCCTTTTCCCTCCCTTGTGGGCGCCCATTGATCTATGAACAGATGACTTGGGCAGAACCTGCCTGGATGTCACATTTGTTTCAGTTTTTACATTTACATGCCTGAGCTTTCAGACCTGTGTTAGATGTATGGACAGCCAGATGAAAAGCGTCTTGCGTCCATTTACATCAGATAACCTGCAAAATGTGATGTTTAGGTCTGGCACAACGGACGGACACAGACCTGGATAGACTTGGAGGTTGTTGGATGTAAAAAGAATGTTCATCAATTTATATGTACTTGCCCATACTGATGTAAACTGATGTCATCAATATACAATGGTTCAGTCCATTTAAGAAATAGAAAGCAGAAGAAAAGATATGGACGCATTTGATCAATGCAAAAAGCAGTTGAGTTGCACCAGTTATAACTGTATTTTTGGGCAAAGCAGCCCACATTTATTAAACAAAATAGAAAGATCACATAGACATCAGTTGTCTACACAAGGGTTCTTCCACATCAACATGAATAGTCAACCGAAAATACAGAGCCACCTGGCTCCCTTGTCAGCAACACCACTTGCTCTTCTTACTAGTAGCTCTATCTTTGTTCCCAGCTCTCCTGGTTCACTTGAGTCACTAAGCCTTTAGTCACAGCGCCCTGAGGCATGGCCCACTCCTGGCTTCTGAATAAGGAATCATCTGACACCCCAAAACGAGACCACCTGACGTCTGGGACAAAACATCCTATCACCTGGCTACTGTCTGGGGTGCCGCCAGCCTGGCTGAAAAGGTAAAGCCCTGCTGTGAGCCGCTCTGTGCGGCAGTGAGAACCCAGGCTAAGGCCTCCTGCAGGGCGACCAATAAGGGGCTTCCACCTGGCCTCCTGTAGGGGGCCTGTGCACAAAGGGGATCCAGACAGCAGGAGGATCAGGGTGGGGGCACAATAGGACAATTACAGAACAATGCACTGTGTCTTTCCCTCAGTTAGCTGAAAGTCGGTTTCTCACCCTCCTCTTCTTGCTGGCTTTCAGCAGCTTTAGGGAGAGACACAGACACAGTGCATTGTTGTAATTGTCCTCCATTCCCACAGCACTGATCCCCTCCCTGTGCTGCTCACATATGATTTCCCCCCCGTGCCCGCTTAGATCATGATATGCAATGTTTCCCTTTATGTCAGAGTTTCCTTGCGCTGGAATGGGGGAATCCTGCAGACTCCTGGAATATATGGGGGGAACTCTGTGCTGGCCGGGTTACATTAATCTGACTTTTGACTTGTGTTTAACTTAAACACATTGCTAATAGCTTTAGCAACAAGTTTATAGCTTACAGGTTGATATTTGCACTGAAAACTGCCATTTTAGGCACTTTTTCTGCAGTGTCAGTAAAAAATGTGTCTGTGCCAGTAAATGTCATGATTTTTGCAAGTAAAAAAACTCTTGCTGTTTGTAAATTTCATGTCTCTCCTATCTATATATAATACACTCTTTAAATGTGCTTTAAAATGCATGGTTTTCCATTTTGTGAACAAGAATGACATAATGCGGTTGGGCTGGTATAAAAATGCTATGGGGGCTGGAATGAAATTATTTCAATGGCTGGTTGTTATTCCCAGTCCGGCCCTGTTTACTTTGCATTTTTGGATAGCATGGTGAACTATGTTCACAGAATGTGGGGTTGATATACTAAAACTAGAGAGAGTGCCAGATCTAATGCAGCTGTGCAAGGTAGCCAATTAGCTTATAACTTCAACTTATTAACCACTTTTTTCCCACAAATAGAGCTTTCTTTTGGTGGTATATGATCACCTCTGTGGTTTTTATTTTTTGCAATATAAACAAAAAAAAGACCGTCAATTTTGAAATAAAAAATATATATTTTGTACTTTTTGCTATAATAATTATCCTCCAAAAATATATAAATATAAAAAAAAAACGAATTTCTTCCTCAGTTTAGGCCAATAGGTATCTTTATACATATGTTTGCGCAAAAGTTATAGCGTGTACAAAATAGGGGCTAGATTTATGGCATTATTTTTTATCATTTTTTTAGTAGTAATAGCGTCAATCTGGGATTTTTATCATGAATGTGACATAATGGAGGACACATTGACACTATTTTGGGAACATTGTCATTTATATATCAGTGCTATAAAAATGCAGTACTGTGTAAATGACACTGGCAGGGAAGGGGTTAAACACTAGGGGTGAAGTGTGTCCAAGGGAGTGATTCTAACTGTGGGGGGATGAGCTACCAGTGACATGACAGCGATTACTGCTCCCAATCACAGGGAGCAGTAGATCCCTGTTATGTCACTAGGGAGAACAGGGAAATGTCTTTGTTTACATAAGCATTTCCCCATTCTGCGGCTCCGTGAGACGATTGCTGGCACCCAGCAGACATCGAGTCCCCGGGACCCACGGGGCACGCTCGCCGAGCATGCGTCAGGGGTGCGCGAGCGCCACCAGCACTGCGCGCGCCCGCACGCCAGCAAATTCAAAGGGGCGTACAGGTACGTCCATTTGCGTAGCCATACCATTCTGCTGACGTAAATGTACATGTGGTGGTCGACAAGTGGTTAAATTAATTTTTTACAAAAAAAAACTGGAAGCTGCACCAGATTTGGCACTCTCCAGGTTTAGTAATTTAACCCCAGTGATTTTTGGAAGTATTCCTGAGCTCATGCATTGATTTTTAATGCAGTGCCGTCTAAAGGGGTTTCAAAGACCACAGGAATCCAATATTGTGTTTCAGCCTTGTCCCTTGCGCACAAGATTTCTCCAGATTTTCAAAATTTTTGATAATGTTATTTACTGTAAATGATGATATATTTAAAGTCTTTGCAATTTTTACATTGAGGAACATTATTCTGAAAATGTTCAATTTTTAGATGCAGTTTTCCACAGGTTTGTGAACTCTAATGCTGGCCATACACTATACAAAAATCCGGCCGAAATTCAGTCGTTCAGACAGTTTGTTCGTTCGTGGGCACTAAATCGATAATTGTTGGGAAGTTTTTGAGCCGAAAAAACGAAGGACAAGTTTGGAAATTTTCTGCCGAACAAATTATTAATCAAAAGGTTAATGTGTTTCCCGTCCGAACTTTCTGCACTAGGTATATGTAAAAAAAAAAAGAACCACATTTTTTTTATTTATGTCCATTGAACGATTTATCGGTCATTACATGAGGGCAATATCGTTTGCACTCACGAATGAACGTTCGTTTTTCGAAAGTTCGTTCTGACGATTTTTTGTAGAGTGTATAGCCAGCATTAGTACCACTTACTTATCCAGCCTGTTTTTGCCCTGTCTCAACATTTTTGAGACATGTTGCTGCCATCAATTTCAAAATTACCTTATTTTATCTAAAATGGTAAATTTTCTCTTTTTAACCACTTGCTTACTGGGCACATATACCCCCCTCCTGCCCAGGTGAAATTTCAGCTTCCAGCACTGCGTCGCTTTAACTGACAATTGCGCGGTCGTGCGACGTGGCTCCCAAACAAAATTGACATCCTTTTTTCCCCACAAGTAGAGCTTTCTTTTGGTGGTATTTGATCGCCTGTGCGGTTTTTATTTTTTGCGCTATAAACATAAAAGTGCGACAATTTTGAAAAAAAAAATACAATATTTTTTACTTGTTGCTATAATAAATATCCCAATTTAAAAAAAAAAAAAAATTCTCAGTTTAGGCCTATACGTATTCTTCTACATATTTTTGGTAAAAAAAATAAAAAAATCGCAATAAGCTATAGCGCCTACAATATAGGGGACAGAATTATTATTATTATTATTTTTTTACTAGACATGGCGGCGATCTGCGATTTTTATTGGGACTGCGACATTATGGCGGACACATCAGACACTTTTGACACATTTTTGGCGCCATTCACATTTATACTGCGATCAGTGCTATAAATATGCACTAATTACTGTACAAATGTGACTGGCATTGAAGAGGTTAACACTAAGGGGTGAGGAAGGGGTTAAATATGTTCCCTGTATAGTGTTCTAACTGTAGGTAGAGGGGAGTGACTGGGGGAGGTGACCGATCTGTGTACCTATGTACAAGGGACACAGATCGGTCTCCTCTCCAGAGACAGGACGCTGTCTCTGTGTGAGCCGGCAATGAGAGGTGATCTCATATGTTTACATTTGAGATCATCTCTCATTGGCCACACAGATCGCATCGCAAAAGGCCACTCTGAATGGCCGTTCGCCGCGATCTGTGATTGGCTGTGTCCAAGGGACACGACCAACACAGAATTTCTCCGATGCGCGTCGTGGAGCGCGCGCGGGGAACGCCCAAAGAGGCGGACGTCAATTGACGTCCTGTTGGATTTTCAGATCTGCGATGTAGCCGTCATTCGGCTATAGCGCGGGCCTCAAGTAGTTTAACATGTTATATGTTTCATATTTTCTATTGTGAAGGAAATGTGGGTTTATGGGATTTGAAAATCATTGCATTCTGTTTTTATGTAGATTTTACACAGCATCCCAACTTTTTTGGAATTGGGGTTGTACAGCTTTATGTTTATGACCATACATGGTCAATTACATTACCCCAGATACCCTGTCTGCTTTGTTTACAAACAGCAGGGAAGGATCTGTCATTAACCACTTTGAGCCCACGCTATAGACAAAATACGTCTACAGCACGGCGCTCAATTGCCAGGAGGGTGTCCCTGGACGTCCTCCTATTTTCTTGTTCCCTGCGCACTGCTGCAGGTGCGCTTCAGGGAAAATCTGTGTTGGCCATGTCCCTTGGACTCAGCCAATCACAGATCGTGCTAAATGGCCCATCACAGTGGTGAGGGAGAGAGACCTGTGCTGCAGCATGAGTAAACACTCTATAAATACAGTGCCCACAGTACCTATCAGTGCCACCTGTCCCCAGTGCCACCTATCAGTGTCATCTGTCCCCAGTGCCACCTGTCCCCAGTGCCACCTGTCAGTGCCATCTGTCCCCAGCGCCACCTATCAGTGCCATCTGTCCCCAGCGCCACCTATCAGTGCCATCTGTCCCCAGTGCCACCTGTCAGTGCCACGTGCCATCTGTTATCAGTGTCACATGTCATCAGTGCCACGTATCAGTGCCACATGTCATCAGTGCCACATCAGTGTAATCAGTGCCATGTATTAGTGCCATCTGTCATCAGTGCCACGTATTAGTGCCCTCTGTCTGAGATACAGTAGGCGGCCAATACATCAGATGTGATCAATTTGTTATGATTTGCACCATAGCTTGTAGACTCTCTAACTTTCACACAGACCAAATAATATCCACTAATTTGGGTTAGTTTTACCAAAGATATGTAGCCGTATAAATTGTCGCCAAATTTACGAAGAAAAATTAATAATTTGCTAAAAAAAATCATTTATAGCGCAAAAAAAAAACAAGAGGTGATCAAATACCACCAAAAGAAAGCTCTATTTGTATGAAAAAAAGGACAAAAAATTAATTTGGGTACAGTATTACATGACTGAGTAATTGTCATTCAAAGTGTGAGAGCACTGAAAGCTGAAAATTGGTCTGGGCAGGAGAAGGGTTTAGGTGGCCAGTAGGAAAGTGGTTAAGGAGTAATACTTTTTTTTTTTATGTCAGAGTACATCCTACAGGTGCACCATTTCAAGTACAGGTTTAAGGCATCCCCAAGCATGTTAGGTAGAGGAATAGCATATTTAGGGTTGCCACCTTTTCTGTAAGTCAAACCCAAACACTTTAGTGGCGCACAGCAATTTTTTTTATACATACATTTTGCTAATAAATAACATTTCTAATCATATGAAGTTAATAACAAGAGTTCCCCTTTTAAAACTTGCAGAGTTCCTTTTCACTGTAAGGGGGTCCCTGCAGACTCTGACATAAGGCATGCTCTGAGAACCCTGATCTAAAGGGGGACACTGAGAACTCTGCTGTAGGGAGAGGACTCTGATGTAAGGGGGGGACACTGTGGCCTCTGGTGTGAAGTGGAACTTTGATGTAACGGGTACACTGAGAACCCTGATTTACCTTAGTGTACTCACTCAGAGGCAGGAGAGAGATGGGGGGAGACTTCAATCAATGACAGGGATGTATAGATGGTGAGCACTTGGAGTGGATTGGAGTGTGGGCAGACACAGAGGGGAAGGGGCAGGAGGAAGAGGTGCAGATTGAGCCCTCTCTCCTCTCCCGTCTGTGTGTTTGGGGGGGATTGTTAGTGCTGGCTTTGGGCAACATGAAAGAGAATGTAACAGACACTCTCAGATTAGACAACTACAGCCAGCAACCCTGCTGGGAAGCCATAGTTCAGTCTGAATAATGTGTCCAGATTTCAGGCAGTGTGAAAAACAGGACACATGATTCCAAACCTGAACTGTCTGGGTGAATTCTGGGCAGGTGGCAACCCTAAGCATATTGTTAATGTTCAGCTTTAAGGTGTGTTAATAGAGCCACTCCCTGCTAAACAGTATTTGTAGTAGTACCCATTACTTATTTAACAAATAATTGCATACTACTCTTGATTTACACCAGAAAAAATTACAAGATTTGGCTTCCATAGACTTCAATGTGGTTCAGGATCCATATTTGGCATTTTCAGATTTTGTGCTAGGTTCCAGAATCTTCCCGAGAACTGAACCCAGGCCAGTTTGCTCATCACTACTGCTGTCAAATCTATTATAGTACCGTATGCAAGTTGCAGTAATTTTGAACCATAATTAATTAAGGGAATTCTCCATTTCAATACGCAGGAAAATCTAGTGGAGTGATGCCATCTATAGTTTTGCTTAAAAGTCAAGCTTGGTCTCCCACAGCCTAGCCAGGATGGGGGGAAATTGTACTATACTGGTTTCTGAGCCAACAGGGAATACAAATCAAGCTTAGCACATCTAAAATAGTGGTAAAAAAAGTTATTACATATTCTTGTGCCAGAAAAAGTTTTATGTTCCAGAGCTATATGAAATGAAACTTGAATTTGGCTTCATTGAGGTGTGCTCCAGAGTAATCTGCTTAACTTTTGTCTTTTGTCTTAAGGATCTCCTTGTTTGATGAATCATGCCTACGGCATTTTTCACATTTGGTTAATCCTTGTGAAGTATGCATTGAAAATACTTCAAAGGGTTTATTATTCGTATGACGGAAGTAAACTGGCTTTTTTTTTATAAACTAGCGTCACAAGGTTATAAAACAAGATTGGTATCAGTAAAAGATTATCAAATTAATTCCCAGATGAAAACTTAAAAAATTAAATAAAAGGAGCAGTTTAGATTTTTTAGTAAAAAAAATTATTAATTGCCCCCCAAAAAAAATCATACATAAGCTATTTTGCAATATTGTTACAGTAAAACCTTGGAATGCGAGCATAATTTGTTCCAGAAACATGCTTGTAATCCAAAGCACTTGTATATCAAAGCATTTTTTTACAGGGTATAAAAGAGAAGAGAGGCACCTCTAAGGCCGTGTACACACGATCAGACCGGTCTGATGAAACTGGCCTTAAGGCCAGTTTCATCGGACCAAATCGATCGTGTGTATGGCCCATCGGACCGTTGTCCATCGGACCAAAGTTTTAAAACTTACTTTAACCTCCCTGGCGGTCTTCCCGTGTGTGGCACGGGGTGAGATTTTTAAGCTACGAACGGTAAACCCGTGCCACACACGGACTTGCCTCGCTGGATGCAGAAAAGAGTTTACTTACCTTTTCTCTGCGATCCAGCGATGAATCCCCGCAGTACACAGCGGCTGGATGTCCGCCTGATGCTGTGTGTACCTCCGATTCCCTTCCCTGCGAGCGTACACTACATGTCCTTTTATATAATAAAAACTGTTCTTTCTCCCTGCAAACTGTAGATTGCCCATAGCAACCAAAAGTGTCCCTTTATGGCAAAAATTGTTTTAGATCAGCTAAAAAACAGCGATAATAAATCAGAATCACTTGCAGAATTTAGCGATAGCGATTTATGGGGAAATTCGTCATAAAAAAAAAAAAAAATAATGACAGCAAAAATTCTGCAACTGAGCAAATTTCAGTGATTTTGATTTGATTACATTATTGAATAATTTTTACTATAATTATATTATTATTTGTTATAATTTTTTATAATTATTTATTATATTATAATTTTTAATAAAAAATAAAAAAAATAATCATACCCGGGAAGCCTATTAGACTCTTGTTTGGATAGATTTCAGTGAGTTATTCCTAAGAATTACAAGCCTACAGTATAAAACGCCAAATTCCCTTGCAAATAATGATACCGCTTTCAGCACCTAAAATCTGAAAGAATCATACCGCCAGGGAGGTTAAAATCAGTCCGATGGACGCCTGACCATCGGACCAAAATGATGGTTAGCACGCAAAAGCATCGGACCAAAAACCTGCGCATGCTCAGAATCAAGTCGACGCATGCTTGGAAGCATTAAACTTTGTTTTTTCAGCACGTCGTTGTGTTCTACGTCACCGCGTTCTGACCTGATCGGATTTTGGACTGATGGTGTGTACGCACATCAGACCATCAGGCCACTTCAGCGGTGACCTGATGAAAACGGTCCAACGGACCATTCTCATCTGACCGGTCTTATCGTGTGTACGCAGCCAAAGTGTAGCTATAAGTTGCTAAATGTTGTTCCTTCATTAAATGTAACCATATTGCTACACTTAGAGACTCCTCTCTTCTTTTTTGTACTCAGTTGTGACATGACGCTACTCTTAGACTAGACATCACTTGTATATCAAGGCAACATTTATTAAAACATTTTGCTTGTCTTGCAAAACGCTCTCAAACCAAGTCACTCTCAAACCAAGGTTTTACTGTATTTAATATATATATATTTCCTTTTATTATGCACCCAATTGATATTTTCCAAACTGTACAAATAATAAAAAAAAATCCATCAGATAATTTTAAAACAAGTTCCAATTTTTTTAAACGTTAGATAAATATCCGATGGCTCACACACACGATCGGTTTGGTCTGATGAAAACAGTCCATCAGACCTTTTTTATCAGACAAACCGATCGTGTGTATGCGGCATAAGTCTAAGATATTTGATTTGGATAATTTTTGTGTCGCAAACTATGTTGTACAAACTTCTATTTTAGCATTGTACTCTTGCTTTTTCTTAATTACTGTATGTGTTAAACCTTGTAAAACAAAAATATATATATTAAACAAAAAAAATGTTTGCTTTCAATAATAATTTAAAAGAGGCAAAAATTTGCTGCTTTTAGAATAGAATAATAAAATAAAATAGGATAATAAAATGTGTTTCACACCTTTGTGAATTGAGTCTTCAGAGACATAAACATAAAGTTAGCATGAACAGTAATGTAAAGTGCAGTATTAAGAAAAAAAAAAAAACAAGTAACTTTGTGATTTGGGTCTTATGGATAAAAACGAGCGATAATTATTCTGAAAAAAACATTTATAAGCACAATAGTTTCATAATACATTGAAAAAAAAAATTACATAAACACATTTTAGGCCCGGCGCCAATCTTAAGGAATACATTTTTAACATTTTGTTAGCTATACAATTAATAGCCAGGGTGTGACACTCATCTATTTTAACTGTCATTATCCTTATGAGGACAGTATTTCCCATCAATTGATCCATCACTTGCACTGCAGGGATAATATTACAAATTCACAATCACTTATGATTTATAGCCCTCCAATCACAATGCTTGGGATGGTGCTTATTTAACAGTTCTTTTTTTTTTTTTTTCTCACTTTTGCATTGTGTAAGCTGTAATGGAATGTGGTATGTTCCTTTGTGCAGCTGCCTTAGGATATCTGGTTACTCATAGCAGATTGGTATATGTTCTTGTTTATCATATGATAAGCTAAGTTACATAAGGAGGAACTATTAACTGTCTAAGTTCCAGTTTAAGTGATGGTTATTTAATCTACTTCTAAAGAATAAAATCACTCAAAATATCCAACTTCGATTCTTATAAACCAGAATTAATTATTCCAGGCCCTTAACCTCCTTGGCGTTTTTCCCGTGTCTGACACGGGGTAAAAATTTGCTGCTACTATTGTTGATCCCGTGTCAGACACGGGCTCGCCTCGCAGAATCCAGAGACTGTTTACTTACCTTCTTCCTGGATCCAGCGATGCATCCCCGCTGTGTGAGCGAGCGGGTGCTAGTTCCAGGAGCTCTTCCTGTTGGGTCTGAAAGAGTGACCCTCCCCCAGGGCGAGAACTGTCCCAGTAGTAATCGGCGCACGTACCTACCAGTAGGACGTGTGGCTCCTGGGCTCCAGACAGGCAGGGTTTTTCCACCCCCCCGCCCCAGCAGGCCTTCTCATCCGCCTTCTCTGGCTGCTTCTCACCCTCCAGGTAAGCCCCTGCTACTCAGGGCGATCTTCACCTCCCTAGGACCCGTAGGTGGCCGTCCTTGTGAGGACAGCCACGGCGGCAGCCTAATCTCCCCCAACGGAGATACAACTCCCCCGCGATCCGCTTCCTCCAGCTCCGGCCCCCCCCAACAACCAGCCGCTCCCCCGCTCCTTCACTCTGGTCCATACGCCCCCCTTACAGCCATCACCATTCAGAGGCACCTACTTGCGACCTCTCCACGGCAATTTTCGCCATTCCAGGTCGTTTTTCGGGACCTCCGCGCCAGGCCTCTCTCAGACGCGGGGCCGCGATCCAGGAAAGTCCGCGGCTTCACCTGCGGCCTAACACTGCGCCGCAATTTCATACACAGAATCCCCTCCAAGCCACCAGAAACCTCCCAGGAGTTCGCCCCCAGCCCCTTGCAGGATTCATCCACCCCTCAACAACCTGTCCCCCCCCCATCCCAGTCCTTCCAGCTGACTATACATCAGCCTGGGTCCCTGGTCCTGCTCCCGGTCGGCGGCCATCTTGGTACACCCCAGCAGCAGTGACAGCTCTCACCCCCCTGTTTCATAAGTTAATAATACTTGATCCAGGGGCTTCGCCCGATCGCCATTCAGGGATCAGGAAGGAATTTTTTCCCCTACCAAAGCAAATTGGCACAGCACGGCTAGGGGTTTTTTGCCTTCCTCTGGATCAAGCTGGGAGGATTCACTGAATCCTCCCCCCATCGTCACCAAAAAATAACTACTTTGCCCCGGTGATTGGCTACCATGGCTAATCTGCGATACTCTGCAGAAACCATTTGGGATCTGAGGAGTTGCGCCGCAATACTGCCAGCCATCACCAAAAAGACCCTAAGAATGGAGCAACTTTTGAGGATCGATCGACGATCGGCCATCAAAAATTTTAGCCATTTACCCCAGCCCAAGCACATTTTATGTGCTTTGATCAACACAAGATCGGCAGTAAAACATAGACTTGAAATCCATGACTTCATTCTACAACACGATTTAGACTGCCTCTTTATTACAGAGAGCTGGCTCACAGCCGACTGTAACACCATTCTAGGAGAACTGGTGCCAGAAAACTACCGTATTATCACGGAAAACAGAATAGGGCAAAGAGGGGGAGGCCTGGCGGTGATCCACAAGACTCATCTTGCAATCACAAAACCAGCCCTTCAAAACCCTCTTCCATTCATGGAAACCCTTACTCTGCAACTGCAAGCAAATTCAAAGGAGACCATCCACATTCTGCTCTGCTATAGGCCACCTGGCCCAAAATCGCAGCTGCTATCATCATGGACAGATTTCTTCTCCACTTATACCCTCAACAGCAAACACCTGTTGCTGTTAGGGGATTTCAATCTCTGGGCCAATTCCTCACAAGACATCGTTGCGGATGCCTGTATTGACCACCTGGAAGATTTAGGGTTACAGCAACTAGTATGTGGGCCCACACATGCTTCAGGCCACATACTTGATCTTATTTTCAGACAAGATCTGGAAATAAAAATTTTGGAAAATGGAAAGTTGCCATGGACAGACCACCATGCAATTAAATTCATTTCCACAATCCCCCCCACAACAAAAACATCAAATCCAGTGGCAACACACTGGACTAGATGTCAGAAGAAGCTCCACTCGGAACTCTTCAGAACGATTTTAAGGAAAAAAATAGAAACAACTCAGCCGCATCAAACGGCCGTTGAAACATTGGAAGCCATCAACTCGGCCATGCTACAGTCAGCCGATTTGGTAGCGCCGAAACGAAGAACCCGCATTCGGAAAAACAACCGCAGCTGGTTTAACAACCAGCTGTCGCTACTGAAGCAAGAACGTAGAAGGGCAGAATCTGCCTGGAAAAGATGTTCTTCAGAGCTAAACTTATCCATCTACAAGGCGACAACAAGAAAATACCACAAAGGAATTTTCCAAGCCAAGAAGAATTATTTCTCGGAGGCTATCAACGGGGCCCTTAACCGCCCCCGCGAACTCTTCAAGATGGTCACCCAGACCATGAAACCAGGATGTATTGAAGCCCCCAGTTTTGACACACAAGAATTTTGCAATGAGCTATCGGATTATTTCGTTGATAAAATCGAGGCAATCCGTGAAAGCATTCAGCAAAACTTTTCTCCCCTCAGCCCCCCCTGCAGCCTCTCACACAGCACCCATAGTAATTCTTCGATATCAGGTAAGTTTACCCTAGAACCCATCTCCGTTGAGTCCACTAAAAATGTCATTTGTACTCTGCGCAATGGCGCAGCGCCAAATGACATTATCCCCATAAAACTGCTGAAGGAATGCGCCGACATCCTGGCTCCTCCCATTACGCAGCTTATCAACCAGTCTTTCTTGGAGGGCATAGTGCCCTCACAGTTGAAAGAGGGTATAATCCAACCCATCCTGAAGAAACCCTCCTTGGACCCCAAGGACCCACTCCACCGCCGTCCCATAACAAGCCTCAGCGTATTCTCTAAGATAATGGAAAAAGTAGTGGTACAACAGCTGCAACAGCATCTAGATACCCACAAGCTACTTGATCCATTGCAGTCAGGCTTCCGTCCCGGACATGGGACGGAAACAGCATTGCTGAAAATATGGGACGATGTTCTCAAGGCCGCAGACGAAGGAGAATCTTGTCTCCTGGTTCTGTTGGACCTAAGTGCAGCTTTTGACACTGTAGACCACAATCTGTTACTGACTCGGCTTACTGAAGTAGCCAGGGTCGCAGAAGGCGATTTATCTTGGTTCTCCTCTTTTTTGGAAAACAGATCGCAAACAGTGAAGCTAGGACCGTTTACGTCTGAAAAACGCACAGTAACATGCGGAGTCCCTCAAGGATCGCCTCTGTCGCCAGTGCTATTCAACATCTACCTTCGTCCTCTTTTTGAGATTATTAGCAGCCAAAAACTGCTTTATCACTCTTATGCAGACGACACGCAACTGTATTTCCGCATCTGCAATAGACAGGATCACCACCTCAACCTAGAGACATGTCTCTCTTTGATAGAGGATTGGATGACAAAGAGTTATCTTAAACTCAATGGAGCGAAAACAGAACTTCTTCTGTTTCACGCCAAACGTAGGAATCAACTTTCAACAGCGTGGACCCCCCCGCCTATTTTGGGCAAACTCATCACCCCTAGCGCCAAAGTCAAAAGCCTAGGGGTCATTTTTGACTCCTTTATGACAATGGACGCACAAATAGGGTCAGTGGTCAGCGGATCTCACCATCTACTGCGCCTACTACGCAGACTCACTCCGTTCATCCCTAAAGAAGACCTAGCGGTCGTGGTGGGAGCTATTGTAAACTCCAGGCTGGATTATGCAAATGCCCTTTACCTCGGCCTCCCCAAGTACCAAATCGCTCGTCTGCAAGTCGTTCAGAATACGGCCGTCAGACTTGTGACTGGGAAAAAGCCCTGGGAATCCATCTCACCTTCACTGAGATCCCTTCATTGGCTGCCAGTCAAAGACAGAATTGCTTTTAAAGCTCTCTGTCTTACGCATAGATGTGTCCATGAGAGTGCCCCCCTTTACTTATGCGAATTAATAAAAGCGCATAATCCAAATCGCGTTTTGCGATCCACGAATCAGAACCTGCTCCAGGTTCCGAAAGCCAACTTCAAGTCCAAAGGAGAGAGAAGATTTGCGATCCAGGGTCCCAGACTATGGAACGCTTTACCAACCAGCATTCGGTTGGAGGAGAACCACCTAGCATTTAGGAAAAAGGTCAAGACTTTTCTCTTTTGATATCAAAGGAGACAGGAACAACAAGCGCCCAGAGGCGATTCAGTTCGCATGTGCCGCGCTATACAAGTTTTCATTCATTCATTCATTCACAGTGTCCCTGTGTGCCGCCGAGCTCCGTTCCCTGCGACGTTACGACGCACGGGGACGGAGAACGGCGCCAAATTCAAAAATGTAAACAAACACTATACATACAGTACACTGTAATCTTATAGATTACAGTACTGTATGTAAAAAATACACACCCCCCATGTCCCTAGTGGTCTGCCCTGTGCCCTGCATGTCATTTTATATAATAAAAACTTTTCTTTCTCCCTGCAAACTGTAGATTGCCCATAGCAACCAAAAGTGTCCCTTTATGTAAAAAATGGTTTTAGATCAGCTAAAAAACAGCGATAATAAATTATAATCACTTGCAGAATTTAGCGATAGCGATCTGTGGGGAAATTCATCATAAAAAAAAAAAATTATGACAGCAAAAATTCTGCAACTGAGCAAATTTCAGTGATTTTGATTTGATTACATTATTGAATAATTTTTACTATAATTATATTATTATTTGTTATAATTTTTTATAATTATTTATTATATTATCATTTTTAATAAAAAAAAAAAAAAAATCATACCCGGGATGCCTATTAGACTCTTGTTTAGATAGATTTAAGTAAGTACTTACTAAGAATTGCAGGCCTATAATACATAACACCACATTTCCTTGCAAAACAATTGCAACGCTTTTGGTACAAAATTCCAGACAGAATCATAACGCCAGGGAGGTTAAAGGAGAAGCCCAGTCTGAGCTTTTTAGTCTGGGCTTCTCCTAAGGGTCACAGGAGTGCAATTAGTTTTGCACTCCTGTGACCCGTTTTCAGTGGAGAGCGGTCTGAGGTTCGCTTCTTGCTGACGTCACTGAAATCAGTCCAGGCACCGTGTCATCCCAACTTAGGAAGTCTGTGATTCTGTTGGCTTGCAATTTTAACATAAACATTTTATCATTTTTTACAAATCGATAAATGTTAACTAATGTACATTGTTATTTTAAGTACCTTACTTAATTTTAATTAGTTCTTAAAACATATGTTTTACATTTACAAAAATTATTTATAATAATAAGTAATTTAGACAAAACTTTTAAGGTATGTACATTTCCATATTCTAATTGAGTTATATTTACGTAAAAAAATAATTATCTTTTCATGTGATTGAAATTACGGTAAGCATGTTTGCCAAAATTGCAACCGCAAGAGTTTTGATGCTGTAATTTGAACCATTTGCTTACTGGGCATTTAAACCCCCTTCCTGCCCAGCCAATTTTCAGCTTTTAGCGCTGTCATGCTTTGAATAACAATTGCGCGGTCATGCGACACTGTACCCATTACATTTTTATAATTTTTTTCACATAAATAGAGCTTTCTTTTGGTGGTATTTAATCACTGCTGGGTTTTCTATTTTTTTCCAAAAAAGATAGAAAAAGACCAAAAATTTGGAAAAAAAATAAAAAATCAGTTTAATAGTTTGTTAGAAGATTTTGAAAACAGGTAATTTTATAGATAAAAAATAAAAAATAAGTTAATATTACTTAAAACTATGGTTCCAGGCAAGTTAATGCACTGTAAAACAAAATTGTGCTGGGTCTGCTCAAAACAAATTGAGGCAACTATTTGCATCAGCTTTTTAAGTACTGTCAACTAAACTTATTTTTGTCTGACTCATTAGACTTTTCATGTTTTCAACTTATTTTTCCAGTTTATAGACCATAGGTTTAAGTTAAGAATACGTACTTGAATGTATTCTTAACTTAAATCTATGGACCCGTCTATGACTCCGGTGAACAGGCCTTGAGGACAGGTAAGTGTGTTTTATCCCCCATCTGGTGTGCAGCATGTGAGGGGGTGCAAGGGAACATGTGACAAGTGTGTGGGTCCACCAACATGTGAATTGTTTGTGTCATCCACAGATGTACTGGAGGGAGCGGGGCCGTCGTCTGCTGCTGGACGACCCACGCCATCCCTGGAGGAGAGTGCCCACACCTTTCTAGAGGTAGTTGAGGATGAGCATGGTGATCTAGAGGAATGTGTCTACCTCGAGGAGGATAACAACTTCACCGAACCCTCCCAAACCTCCACCCCCATCGGGGGAACCCCCTCCCGGTCTACCCCATCCAGGGGAACCCCCTCCCAGTCTACCTTATCCAGGGGAACCCCCTCCAGGGCTACCCCATCCAGGGGAACCCCCTTCAGGGCTACCCCATCCAGGGAAACCCCCTCCTGGTCTACCCCGTCCAGACGGGCACAAGCCTCTCCATCCCCCAGGAAGGCTTTGAGAAAGAGCAGGGGTATACCCGGATCCCTCCAGGAAGGGCTGGCGAGGGAGCAGGCCCGGCAGACACGCCATATGGGTGCTCTTGCTTGTGACCTGCACCGTGTGGCAGACCGCCTGGCCTCCTCAGCCAAGACCCAGGCTGAGTGCACAGTGGCTGTGCAGGGCACTGCAGCCGCTGTGCAGCAGTGCCTCACACAGCAGGCTGAGCAGGGCAGCTCGATCTCTTGACCCTGGAGGCAATGCATCACCACATGGTGGCAGGGGGTCCTCACCATCTGGTGACCAGGGCTCCAATGTGTAGGCCAGCCTGGAGCAGCATACCCGGGCAATTGGGGAGCTTCAGGCCACAGCAGCAGGCCTCGCGGCGAAGGTGAAGAGCCTGGAAGTGGCTGTCCAGGCCAATACTGCTGCCATTGAGGCAGAGGGAAGGCAGACCAGGTGCCACCAGCGGCAGACCACCACCCGCCAGCTGCGAATGCAGGCGGAGACAAACTCTGTCCTCACACACATTGCCCTTGCGTTGGAGGGCAGGCAGCCAGCATCTGCCAGGAGTGACAGACCAGGGGATGAACCGCCTCCTGATGCCCCACCCCCCCACCCGAGGCTCCCCCCAACAATTGAGGAACCGTTCCCGTGGCACCAGGCCTGGCCCACGAGAGGGCAAATGACTGCTCTCTTTTTTATTTGTGCTCAGATTATGAGCTGTTATTTTTCTTTTAGGTTAGACGTGCACAGAGGTATGTGCCGTCCTTCTGTAAGGGCATGCCATGTCGGACAATGGCATGATCCCTTTTTTTTTTTGCAGTAACTACACACGGTTAGGAGTGCAGGCTACAGTGTGACTGGTGTGTGAATGTGTGGGTGACATTCCTGCCAGCAAGGCGTGTCACCTTGGTTCGTCGGGGAGAGGTTATCCCCACGACCGTGTGAATGTGGTATGAATGGACAGCAACATCATTGGTGCCTTGGCATGGCCTTGCTGCTCCCAAGTCCTGTGCGGTAGACTTGGGCTAAACCAATGTGAGGTGGATTTGGTGTGTGTGAGCTAGGGACCACAGTGGTGTGCATGCCTGCATTGTCCGTGTGTCATGATGAATGTGTGTGTTTAATGTGCAAAGATGCATTCCACGAGGCAACTCCTGACTGCTGTTCCTTCAGAAGACGGGGTCTCCTCAGGCAGGGGGGAACTGTGTGGTTGGGGGGTCAGGTCATCACATATGTCAATCTCCAGGCCCTTTCTCATGGTGTAGTAGTGCAGCACACAACATGCACTAATGATCTGGCACACAAAGTTTGGGGAATACAACAGGGTCCCCCCAGAATTATCCAGGCATCGGAAACGGGACTTCAGGATGCCAAATGTGCACTCCACCACTGCACGGGTGCGTATGTGTGCCGCATTGTATCTTCTCTCTCCTCTGGTTTGGGGATCCCGGTATGGAGTCATTAGATGGGGCCCAAGTGTATATGCCAAGTCACCTGGAAGGGAAAAGACAGGAGGATGTTAGCGGTGCATGTGCCCCTCGTGATGTCTGCATCATGGGGTTGGACAGTCATGCCTGACCACCATGTCACTCACCAAGCAGCCAGCTATCCCTGTACACATTCTGTTCGAATTCTGTTGGGATGGTGCTTTGACGGTATATGTAGCTGTCGTGGCTGGCCCCTGGGTGTTTGGCACAGACGTGCCATATGAGGCATTGGGCATCGGCTATCACCTGTACGTTGATAGAATGCCACTGCTTACGATTGCGGTATATGTGCTCTGTGGCACGGGGGGCCGTAGTGCCACATGTGTGCAATCAATGGCCCCCACTGTGCGTGGGAATCCGGGAATTCTGTAGAAATCCTGCATTGCCTTCTGCCGCAGATGCTCATGGGTGGGTTTGATGATGATTACTTATACTACTATTATTATATAATTTTTTTTTTAGATATATGCATCAGTTGCATTTTTAACAATTTGTTTGACTGTACACATTACTTAGCACAGACACGTCACTATACGGTCTATTTATATAGAACACGTGCACTTCACTTTAGATTATTATATCTTAAACTCTATGGCTGTAACCAGCCCTTACACATTCCCATTTACTATTTAAGTACTAATTAATCCTCTGCTAGTCTCGCCGCATTATTTATAAATCATAATTTATGCTTGCGAGGATACTAGTGTTTATTTATTTATTTTAGTTGTGTTAGGGGATGTCATTCTGTGCAGGAATCACACAACAGTTTGCTTGACTTTCACTAATGTGTTCCCAATGACGCCCACTATTATATTAGAGTGGGTATCTAATATAGTTATGACACTCTTTTTCCATTGTAAGACAGTCATCTTTTGCAATCACTTTGAATTACTTTGAACAACATTACCCATTGATCATACTTGCTGTTAGGATCGTTGTTACCAGGGACGTTAACATGGTAACTAGTATAGTCTTAGACTTCTATCATCCCCATGTGATTGGACAATTAATCCGTCACTCACTGTTGGATTGGGTGGCACCAGCCCCATTATACGTCCCTATAGGGTGACAAGTCCATCCATCTGATTGGACACCTCACCTGCAACTCTTTACCTGATAGGTTCACGCCATTAAGCGTCTGAGTGTTACCATGGTGACGTCCTCTACATATGTAGCCAGCTACGGTATGCGTGTACCCGCTTCAGAAGACGTAAACAATACGAAACATGCGTAAAGCAGATACACGCACACCTACACGCACTTCCGGGTTGACCAGCTGACTGTGTGTGGAATGCACGCCGTCCCCACGCTGCTGCAACAAGCAATCGGTCAACCCCAGTGCAGTGTATTTACAGTGCCTATACCTTTAGGATATAGACTGTTGTTTTTTCATTTTTATTTTAATATTTCATTTATCCTGTTTTTGACTGGCAGCTGTGCTGAACCATTATCTGCCCCCCACAGCCTGTTGTCATTTTTCGCATTTTTGTATCTTTGCTTTTGTTTTTATGCACGCCTCTATTGGCAGTGCTAATAAAACTTTTATATTTTTAAACGTACCACGCTATGGTAGTTTGTTTCTCTTTGCCTTGGAGGAACCTTGAGAACCTACTGAATCTCATTACCCGTACCAAGGATACACATCAGGAATTCAGGATAAGGAGCACCGGCACGCAGGAGCAGCTGTTCGACTGATACGCTTTCTACCCCAGCAGGGGTGATTGCCTCTGGTGAGTGGGGAACCGCAAGGGGGAGCACCGGACCCACTGCGAGAAACACTTGATGTACCTGTATGATCACCTACCCACATACGTGCACCCTGAACTTTCCACCATTTAAATCTACCTGCTAGTATCTATACTACTTGGACTTCTGCATTTGTGTTACACTTATTATCACGGGGCTTGCCTTTATTGATAGGTTTTTGCTTATAGCTCAAATTGTATGATTATTGTATGTATTATTATTTTCTATGGTACCTATGGTGCGGTCATTGTATCTGTATCACCTCTTTTATGCTAGATAGCATTACTGGTATCACTATTGTGGTGGTTCACAGTGGATAATATCACTCATTTATATATATATATATATATTTTTTTTTCACATATCAGGCAGATACTGCCATCTTTATATTGTTTATACAGGGGATGTTGCCCTTATAGAGCCCATTTATACACCGATTAGGGTTATTAATTGGCTCAGCAGCACAACATATCAGCGACAGCGCCACTACCCCCAACATCTTTCTTATCGTCTTATATACTCTCTTAGGGGAGTTATATATTTGGGGGGGGGCTGCAGCCGCCTATTTCACTAGATCCTACTCCCCTTATTCACTATCCTAAGCGCAGTTTATCTCTTTATAGGGTTTGATGATGTGGTGGGACATGCGTGTGAGGATTGCGGGGACAACCTGGTGCACACATCTGCTCATGGTGGATTGTGACATCCCAGACACGACTCCACTTGTACGTTGGTAAGATCCACTGTCAAGGAAATGGAGTACTGCCAGTACCTTGACCAGTGGCTGCAGTGCATGTGAACAATCTGTCTGGCTGGTGATGTCATCATGCAGGGTTGTGGCTAATTCCAGGATGGCATCAGGGCTGAATCTGAAGATGCGATACACCTCCGATTCCCCCATGCCAAAGACGTTCATGCGCGTTCAGTATATCCTCTCCTGTGCCCTCCTCCTCTGTGCCTGTGGACACAGTAGTGCTATGACCATGGCTGCCCCTGGCATGCTGGCATACAGATGTGTTGTCCTGCAAGTGTGGTTGCTCAGCTCATCCGTTACGGTGCTGCTGCAGCTGCTCTCCAGCTGACCTGTGCACGTCTGTTGCTGAGTTATACCTGCTTTATGAGGAATAACTTTGCGCCGGGCTTACAACTTACGCGCACATCGCGTATCCTGCGTCGGGCGCATGTACGTTCGTGAATCGCCGTATCTCCCTCATTTGCATATTTGAATACAAAATCAATGGGAGTGCCAAATACGTCCAGCGTAAATATGCGCCCACGATACGCCGGCATAGGCAAGTTACGTCGGTCAGATCAAGCCTATTTTCTGGCGTATCTTGGTTTCTGAGTCCGGTGCATAGATACGACGGTGCATATTTATCGAATACGAAGCTCATTCCTAGTGACAGATAGTGACATCTCTGGACATGTTTACGATGGGGTCAGTATGGTACTAATTTTTCACCCATGGACATAATTCTAGCGGTGTCAGTATGGGATTGGCTGATTTGAGGGGATACAGTTTAATGGGCTATACAAGTGAAGAAAAAGGTTGAGAGCCATTGCTATACAGTTCACAACTTTACAAATGAGGTGTATTACCATTTATATGTGAATACAGCTAAAGTTGTGAACATAATAAGATGTACTTTTTGTGGATTAGGTCAGAAGACATTTTGGGCCAGATTCACAGAGCGATTACGCCTGCGCAACTGCTGTTGCGCGTGCGTAAGTCTAAATGTGCGCGTGCGTATAGTTGGACGCGATTCACAAAACAATATACGCCAGAAATCTACGTTTTTTGGTCCGGCGTAATTTAATTAGACATTCGCTTCCCTTCGCGCAAAACTGCGCTAGACACACCATTGATTTGCTAGTCAAATATGCTAATGAGGGAGTTACGGGGATTCACAAAAAAACGCAGTTGCTGCGCAGGCTACGCGATGTGCGCAACTGCAAAATGTTCTGTCTAAAGTTAGAGGACCTAAAAGCTGGTCTAAATTTTGAAAAAAAGTCTAATTGTCAGATAAAGCAACACTGTTAGTGAGGAGTTCAGCAGTCACACGTGTTGCCCAACAATCTGTATGCCAACATGCCAGGGGCATCGTCGCGCATAGCTATACTACTGACTTTAGATGAACAAAGAAGGATGAGGGCACGGAGGATGGCACTAAGGAGGGCACGGGAGATGTTTTTTTTTTTTTTGCTTATATAAAATTTACCATTTAATCTAATCTAATACAATATTCTTATCTGATACAAGCCCCTCACTCTTCACTTGATATATCACACACGCATAGACATCTTTGGCATGAGAGATTCTGAGGTGTCTCGCATCTTCAGATTCACCCCTCATGTCATCCTGGAATTACCACAACCTTGCAGGAGGACATCAGCAGCCCAACACATGGCACCACCCATGACACCCATGACAGCTACATATACAATCAGAGCCCCATCCCCACAGATTTCAAACAGAACATGTATGGGGACAGCTGGCTGGTTGGTGAGTGACATGGGAGTCAGGCATGACTATCCCCTCCCGTGATGCACACCTCACAAGTGGCACATGCATGACTAACATCCTCCTGTCTTTTCCCTTCAAGGTGACTCTGCATATGCACTGGGACCCCATCTCATGACCCCATCTCATGCCAGCTCACATTATGCATCTTTGCACGTTAAACACACACATTAATCATGGCACAATGAGAATGCATGCATGCACACCACTGTGGTCCCTAGCACACAAAGAGAAAAAGAACACCCAAAAATCACACTAGCACTCAGCAAGAAACAGACACAAAAAAATCAGATGAAAAAATAAAGCCAGAAAACAAACGCTCAGAAATATATCAATCAAACAAACAGTCTCAAACACTTATCAAAATACACTTTCACAAAACTACCAACAAGCACTAGATCACACAGAACACTAATCTGACAACTACAAAACACACTCTAACGAACAACAGAGCAAAAGCACTTGATTCAATGGGAAGGGACACAAAGGGATGTACTTTTGCAATGGAAGGGCGTTTGTGTGTGTCTATTTATGCTGTCTGCGTAGTTCACAACGTTGCCCTAGTCCATTTCCAATTTCAATGATTGCGCCGCTCCCGAGTTGTGAGCATGCGCACAACGGAGCTGACATGGTTTCCTTCACGCGCGCATGCGCGAGTCGGCCGGCCCTTCATTTGCATGGGGTCACGGCTCATTTCAATGTAACACGCCCACGTCCCTCCCAATTTGTATTACTCCTCCTTACGCCTCCGGAAAAAACCTTACGTTTGCGCAAGCTCTTGCGTAAAAGCTACGTGAATCGCCGGATTACGCGGCTAGATTGCGCAAGTCTAACGGAAAAGTGGTGCGCTACGCCGGAATGATAATGCGCCGATCTACGTGAATCTGCCCCATTATGTGTACTTATATTAAATGGACTTTTTCTCATTGTAATATTTATAAGTTAATATATATAATTTTTTTTTTAACCAGTGTCTTTTTTTCTGGAAATACAGCTACGTTTAGAGCATATCAATTCACAAAGGGGAAATAATTAAGGTAAACTAGTCATTAAAATGCAGTGGTGCGTGAAGAACATTTTGACATGTTGACAAGATGTACACATTATACATCGACATAAATAGCCTGTTTTTGTTCTCTGTTTTATATTTGCTTATATAGCATCTATTTTACTGTGGGAAAATGCAATTAAATGTAAAAGTTAATCGGAATCTTTGCAACTTCATAAAAGATAGCAAACGTAATCTACATCTATGTGAGTGCATGAAAATTTTAGATAAAAGCTGATTTTGTTGTTTTCAGAGAAATAAAATTTTTATGTATATGTTGATATAATGAAGAGCAATTAATTGTAATACATGTATCCTTCCATTAACTGAAAATCTTTTTCTCAAGAATATGTAAATCATAACAATGTGCTGCTCTTATTTACTCCCTTATGTTCGGTTAAATATACCACTGAAAGCATTTTGTTCTATCTGTTCTGTAAATATACCTTTTGGTTTTGGCATAAATGTTGTGCTCTAATAACTTTCTGTGTACTCTACTGTGCATAAGGAGGTGTTATGGAGATAGGGAGGGGAGAGGTCTCTGTTTCTTTATGAAATCAGAAATGACGCAAGCAGGGCTGACACCTAAGGCTGGTTATACATTCTGCTCTACCTTCCTCCCCATCCTGCGGCGGTACATATGGAAGTTTGGCCTACTGCAGCCATCTGGGACACATCAAAGGTCCCACAAGATGGCGGACCCTTTACAAAGCACTATGTGACTCACACATGTGCAGTGGGGAGCCAGTTTCCCTTTCACCGTTTGTCAGTTTTTTCATACGTCCGTTTACGGACTGCAATGGTTTCCTATGGGATCGCGGACGTTAGCGCATGAGTATCCGCTAACGTCCGTAAACATCCGCCTCCGTAAAGCTCAGTTTCTTCGAACGGAAGAAAATCCTATTTTTCTTCCATCTGAATGAATACGGAAATATGGTCTGTATTCATCCGATTCCCCATAGGGGAGAGCAGGGGCAAGACAGGGCGGTCCCTGCACAGTGTGTGGGGACCTCCCTGTCAGCCGACAGCTCAGCTGGGATTTTACGGAGGAATCCCCGCTAAGCAAACGGGCATACCGAGCGGATCAATACGGATCCGCTCCGTGTGAAAGGACCCATAGTAAAGATGCCATCGCCTGGACCCAAAGCTGGTTGAAGAATTGGCTTAGGTGAGGACAGCACTGGATCCTGGGGCAGGTAATTGTTCATATATTAAAGAGGAATTAAACCCTCTTAAAAAAAATCTGAAAATAAAACCCTGCAAGAAAAAGGCATAATGAGCTAGTATGCATAGCATACTAGCTCATTATGTATTACTTACCTGCATAGGTGTGCGCAGCCTGTGGTATTAGGCTGTGCACCTGAAAGTTCAAAAACAAGGTATCGATCTCTCACTGTGTTCATTCAGAAAGGGAAGGGGCTAGTAAATGACATTACTCCTTCCCTCACTCATCCTGAAATATCATCTATGTGTGCCCACTGCAGTAGCCAATGGGAGAGGAGAGAAGCCAGCCATGCTGTGGAAGGAGACACCAGACAGCAGGGGGAATCTGCACTGCAGGGAGTGATTAGGGTGTGCCTGTGCACACCTGGCACACCCTGTGCGCACGCCTATGCTTACCTGAGATTAAAGCCCCCCCGCAGCGGCGCTCATTCCTCTCCTCCATCGCCGCCATCTTTCCCGAGTGTCTTCCTAGTATCGCGGCTCTGGCTTTGACTGGCCGTAGACATTGGTACAGTACAAGTCTTTTGGAAATATCTCCTAAACCGTGTATGTTTAGGAGATATTTCTTGCACCTACAGGTAAGCCTTAAAGGGGTTGTAAAGATTATTTTTTTATTTTCCAAATACTGTATTTGCTGGCTTATAAGACTACCTTTTACACTTAAAAAAACTGGCCAAAAAGCAGAGGTCGTCTTAAACGCCGGGTCAGCTGCTCGGATGCCTGCTGGATGTGCGGTAATACTGTATGTAGCTTAGGCTACATACAGTATATACCTATTAGCCAATCAAGATGAGCTACGTATTCAAATGAATACAGAGCCTGCTCGGATTGGGGTAACAACCTCTGCTAATCCGAGTGCCTACAGTAGCCTGCTCGGATTGGCTTTGAGAGTCAGAGAGGTGTGGGCTGATGATGTTACAGCCTCTGCCAATCCAAGCAGGCTTTGTATTCATTAATAGAATACATTGCTCGCTGTGATTGGCTCCAGCAAGAATGAAGAAGAATATGGCTCCAGAAGAAAGACATATGAAGCATCGGAATGAGGGGGGGTCGTCTTATACGGTGAATACAGGCAAAAAATCTTTAAAAAAACTGTAAAATTAGGGGGTCGTCTTATACGCCCTGTCGCCTTATAAGCCGGCAAAAACGGTAGGTTCCTTTAAGCTAGTGCATTGTTGGATCACTTACACTTTTCTTCGATTTCCCTTCTAAATGTTTTTTTTTTGTCTGAATTTCTCACTTCCTGTTTCTCCTCAGTAAACTTCACACCATCATCTGAGTGGTGGATAGTCAGCCAGAACAGCTTACTGAGGAGGAACAGGAAGTGAGAAATTCAGACAAAGAAAACAAAGAAAAAAAACATTTAGAAGGGAAATCGAAGGACACGGTAAGTGGACCAACAATGCACTAGCTTAAAGTAACCTATTTAGAAAATAAAAAACAAACCTTTATAACCCCTTTAATCTAGGCTTACCTGTAGGTCTAAGTGGTCTGTAATGCCCTGTACATACGATCTGTTCGTCCGATGAAAACGGTCCATCGGTCCGTTTTCATCAGACGAACCGCTTGTGTGTACAGGGCATGAGGGTTTACAACCACTTTAAGAGGCAGCAGCTACAGTATTTGTAGCTGGTAACTTATTTTTTTTTTGGGGGGGACTGGAGCTCCTGTTTAAGAATTCAGAACTGTTTTGTCATATCAAAAAGGTATGTAAGAGCATTCATTATGCCTCTCACATCAATAGTCATTTTTCTGTACTTGCAGCTTGTTTAAAGTAAAAAATATGGAAACGTGTGCATATAATCCAGAGATGTACTAAGTAAGTTTTAATAAAGCAAGTTTTAATTTTGAACAGTCTATGTATTTCAACAAAACTAATAACTAAACCAGAAAAAAAACGCCACCTATATATAAAAAAGAAAATCCTCATGGTGACCTCTCCTTTATAAAATATTTGATGAAATAAAAATAAAATTGGCTCCGTACCATTTGAACGCTTTGACCAATGACAGCGATCACAGTAGTAAACACAACAGAAAAGCCCGGAGCAAAAGAAAAGAAATGCCATAGGCGGAGGGCTGGCATGACGATGGGAACAGGGCACTGGAGTAAGGGGTGTCAGGATTGGAGGAAGGAGGTGGGAGGGGGAGTGAGGTCTTATAAAATAGTTAGTCCCGCCCACCTCTGTAACACAATTCCCTGGGTAAGTTTGGTGGCAGCATGTCCAGGGTGCAGGAACTCTTAGCAGAGCTGAGGGCCGAGGCCTCAGTGAGGGGGCAGGACTGGGTTCAGCATAACCTTGCGCCGCTGATGGGGACACAGCCGGAGGTTCCTCAGGCTAGGGGGAGGGAGTCAGCGCGAGCTAGGCAGTCCAAGCCGCCTGAGCGCTTCTCCCCTGACCTCTCCCCCGGAGCTAGACGCCGCACCGGGAATCCCGCTCCTCGGGCCCCTTCGGGTCCTCCCGCGAAGTGGAGGAACGCCGCCGGCGGGGGGGACACCGGAAGGGGATGAGGCTGGTTTTCAGGTTTTTTTGGCTGGGATCAAGGATTTGGTGAGACGTTTTGAACAAGGGGGGCCAGGGGTTTGTCCGGCGGCTGCATGGGTGCCGAGGGCTGAAGGAGACAGTGTGATGACTGCTGCGGTCGTAGCTCCTGTGGTTGCGGCATCTGTTCACGCCCCTGTGGCTGCGGTGGTCGCTGCGGTTGGGCAGGATTCCCAAAAGGGTGTGGGTGAGAGGCAGGATCTGGTTAGGTTGGCAGACGCGGCAAAATGCGAAGTGTATGTTTGCTTCGAGGGCCCGTTAGGTACTCACCTGAAGGCGGAGGTTCACGAAAAGATTGGCAAGGGTGAGTATGTGGAAATATTTTCCTTGTTGCCACTGGAAAAGTTTAACCTGGATAGGGTCAAGCCGGACGACTCCAAAAAGGAGGAAGAGGAGAAGCGTAGGTATCGGCTGATCCCGCGTACGTTCACAAATTGGCTGCAGGCTTTCGGTATTTTGGCTAGTGTGATTTGTACAAAGAAGCCAGAATGTGGGGCAGCGTTGTTTGGGTATCAGGACTCCATTGGGGAGGCATATAGGATATACGGGGGCACTGCATGGCTCCGTTACGATGAGCAATTTAGGCAGCGTATGGCGGTGCGTCCGGACCTGCGTTGGGATCACAAGGACATAAATTTGTGGGTGCGTTTGATGATATCCGCCAAGGCCCCGAACCAGTTTTTTCAGGGGGGGGGGTGGTGGATCGTCTTCCCTTGGACAGCCGGCCAGTAGAACAAAAGGGGTCTGTTGGCAGTTTAATTCAGGGAGTTGCAAGTTTGGATCCTCTTGCCGTTTCAAGCACGAGTGCTCGGGATGTGGGGGATATCACGCCTCAGCCTGGTGCTTCAAGCAAGGAAAGGGGCATCAGGGAGAGTCTTCGAACAAAAGGGAGGACTCCAGTGATGGTGGGAAGGATGCGTCCGTTCCTAAATAGGTACCCGGACAGGCAGGCGGCGAGGTTACTGGAACGGGGTTTCACGGACGGTTTTCATATTCCGTGTTCATTGCAGGCGGTTCCGCCTGTGCCCCGCAATTTACGATCGGCCTTGCGCCACCCAGAGGTCGTTTCTGAGAAATTGTTCAAGGAAGTTTCCTTGGGTCGCATGTCCGGCCCCTTTTCTGAGGCTCCTCTTGCAGATTTGGTGGTGTCCCTGTTAGGTGTGGTACCAAAGAAGAAGCCCAATAAGTTTAGGCTGATTCATCACCTTTCTTTCCCAAAAGGGGGGTCGGTGAATGAGGCTATTGACAAGGACACGTGTACGGTTACCTACACGTCGTTTGACGCGGCAATTCATTGGGTGCGTTTTTATGGTCGCGGTGCTCTGATGGCAAAAGCGGATGTGGAGGCGGCTTTTAGACTCCTACCAGTCCACCCTGACAGTTTCAGGTTCTTGGGGTGCATGTGGGGGGGGGAATTCTTTGTGGACCAGTGCCTGCCCATGGGTTGTTCGGTTTCATGCTCGCTGTTTGAAACGTTTAGTTCATTCTTGGAGTGGGTGGTTCGAGATGTCTCCGGGGTTAATTCTGTTATCCACTACCTGGATGACTTCCTTTGCGTGGGACCGGCAGGATCCAGGGTTAGTGCGGTTTTGTTAGGCACTTTACAACACATTGGGGACAGGTTTGGGGTTCCGCTGGCGCCGGACAAGACTGAAGGTCCTACGACGACCATTACATTCTTGGGGATCACGATCGACTCCGAGGCCATGGAATGCCGCTTGCCGGAAGGTAAGGTTGAAGATTTGAAGGAAGTGATTCAAGGTATGTTGGTCATGCGCAAGGTTCAATTGAGGCCGCTACAATCTTTGCTGGGGAAGCTCAATTTTGCTTGTCGCATTATACCTATGGGTAGGGCCTTTTGCCGACGGCTGTCGGCAAGTACGGCGGGGGTGTGCTCGCCTCACCATTTAGTTCGCTTGGGCAGAATGCACAGGTCGGATCTGCGGGTGTAGCACACATTCTTGGAGTCCTTCAACGGCAGGGCTCTGTGGATGTCGGGGGCCAGTCAGCAATTTTGATTTGGAGTTGTTTACTGACGCTGCTGGTTCCACCGGTTTTGGAGCATTCTTCCAGGGCAAGTGGAGCGCAGGTCCGTGGCCGCAAAGTTGGGTGGACGCTGGGTTTACAAAAAATTTGGCGCTGTTGGAATTATTTCCGGTGGTACTGGCAATTGAGTTATGGGGCGAGGGCTTCCGGGATCGGAAGGTTCGCTACCATTGTGACAATTTGGGGGTGGTGCAGGCGATCAACAAATCGTCAGCTTCTTCGCCCCCGGTGGTGCGTTTGCTCCAACACCTTGTGTTGCGGTGCATGCAATTGAATGCGTTTATTTATGCTGTGCATTTGCCTGGTGTGGAAAACGTCATTGCTGACGCTTTGTCTCGATTCCAGTGGGACCGGTTTCGGGAGTTGGCGCCGGAAGCGGAGCAACAGGGGTTACCGTGTCCCTACTGGCTGTGGAGGATCGCCTTGGAGTAGTTTGCGGATGGATTCGTAGGTCGGTGAGTCGACGTGGGCCGCCTACAGCAAGGTGTGGCTGGAGTGGACGGAATTTGGGCGCGAGGTCGGGTTAGCAGGCAATGGGACGGTGTTGTATTTTGTGTCACGGGAGATGGAAAATGGGGTTTCGGATTTCTGGGTACATCAGGCGTTAAAGGGGTACCGTAGGTCGGTCCGGTGCAAGGATTCCAGGCGCCCGGTGTCGTTTGGTGTCCTTCAGGGTTTGTTGGCTAGTTTACCGGGGGTTTGTTCTTCGTCCTATGAGGTGGCGTTATTTCGGGCTGCTTTCACTTTGGCTTTCTTTGGGGCGTTCAGGATAGGTGAGCTGGTTAGCCCTTCAAAACAAGTGCACGGCGGAATTGAACGGAATGAGGTGAGTTGCCAGAAAGACAAGGTGATGTTGTGGCTGCGCAGATCCAAGACGGACCAGCTCGACAGAGGTAAGGCTATTCGGATTTATGCGCTATCAGGGTCGGAGCTTTGCCCAGTCCGGGCCGTGGGTAGATTTTTGGAGGTGCGCCCAACTGCTGAAGGGTCATTTCTGATACATGGGGACTGTTTGCCGTTGTCAAGGTTTCAGTTTATAGCGGTTTTTCGTAAGTGTTTGCGGGGTATGGGTTTACCTGAAAAAGAGTATTCATCTCATTCGTTCAGGGTAGGGGCTGCCACGGAAGCAGCTCGCAGTGGGATGGATGATGAGTCTGTGAAGCGCGTCGGGAGGTGGGAATCTAACAGATTTCGCATTTATGTTCGCCCTCAGTTGATGGTGACTGTTTGAAGGTGGTGTGGGGGATTGAATGCAATGGTTATAATACGGTGACAGTTGTATACCTGGCAGTTTGGGTTACGGTGGAGTGTTCTTTCTCTTTTCTTTCAGATGCGGATACGGCCCTGGTTTGGATACTCGGGCATTCTTATGTGTTTTGGGGAGGAAAGAGGGCTGAGGCTAGGCCAGAGGGCCGGCAATTGGGCTTCCCTAGGCAGGAAGCCCGAGTTAGCTGGGTGGGTGTGCCGGGCATGCTATGGAGCAGAATGGTACCGGAAGTGCACCGTTATGGTTTTTCACGTAGGCGGGAATGACTTGGGTCGTAGATCCATGTTAGATTTGACAAAGGATATCAAGTTTGACATCTTGCGTCTGCGCGTGGCCTTCCCGGACATGGTTATAGTCTGGTCTGACATGGTGTCGCGCTCATCTTGGCGCTTGGCCAGGTCTTGGGAGGGGATGAATAGAGCTAGGAGGAAGGTAAATAGGAACATCGGCAGGTTTATGGTGAAGAACGGAGGTTTAGTGATTCGCCATCGGGATTTGGAGGAGGAGACGTGGAGGTACCTTCGGGCAGACGGGGTGCATTTGAATGATGTGGGCATAGACATGTGGGCCTTGGGGATTGAAGACGGCATACGGAGAGCTCTTAGGGTGTGGAGGGTCGCCCACCTGTAAAGGTTTTTACAGGGGGGCGCTGTGGCGGGTGTCTGGTCGTTGCAGGAGAAGGAGGAACCTTGGAAACATGGGTCAGGACTCGTCGTTGGTATGGGTCCTGAGGTTTGGGCTTTCAGTTAGCGGAGGTTAGCTGGAAGCAGTTGGAATGGGTGCACTGTGGTCAGCATCGTCTCTGAGCCAGCATGTCGGCTTGAGGCCTAACAATGGACTGGGAGGACCGCAGTGCAGGATGGTTTTAATGGAAGCGGTAATAAAAGGTTTTTTCCTGCTGATGGGTTTTGATGGGTTTTGATAATTGTTTTGAGAACTGTTTTTGAGTTATTGTTAAAGTTAATATATTTTAATAAAGGAGGCTGCTACGGCCATGTTTTACTCCACACCCTGGTATGGTCTGAGTTAATTAGCGGTAGAAAAGGGTGGGAAAAATGGGGGTTTAAGTTTACGCGGAAGGGATTTATGTTATACAGCAGTCATGCATGAATGCAGCCGAATGGAGTTAGAAGTGTTTTGTTACACAGTGATCATGACTGTGTGAGCAATCACAGTGTAAAAAAAAAAGATAAACCCCCTTTCCCACCCGAGGCATTACAATGTCACTATGCACTACTTTGGTATGGAAAACATAAATTACATCTAATTTAATTGAATAATTGGCTCAGGTGAGCCAGTATATATACGGTATATATATATATATATATATATATATATATATATATATATATATATATATATATTTTTTTTTTTTTTTTCCAGTATGTTAATTGATAAAAAAAAAACTATTAAAGGAGTTGTAAAGGAATTTTTATTTTTGCTGAAATTACTGTTTACAGGGTATAGAGACATAATAGTTAACTGATTCCTTTTAAAAAATAAATTAAAAATAGATAAAAATCAATCATATAGTGAACTTGTAGTTTCAGTTTCGTTTTTGCATGTGGTTTCCTGTTTCTCTGCTGTACAGAGCCACAGAGCCAATACAGGGCAATGATGGTTTATAAAACGAAACTGATTGGTGCTGAGGGGTTTTAGACACACAGTAATCACACCTCCTTGATTAGTGACCACAGAGAGAAAGCTCCCAGGACTGTGGTTATCAGGAAACAGACAACCAGGAAGTGTGGAGATCAGAGAAGGATTACAGCAACTTGAGAGCGAAAATGAACAATGAGGACATGAAAACAGCACTGCATTAAGGTAAAGGAAGCTATTAAGATAAAACAAAATTTTCCTTTACAAACCCTTTAACACTTTTTTTTTCTGAAAACATTTATCAGTGCCCATCAGCGCCTCTTCACCCAGTGTCACTTATTAGTGCCACCTATCAGTGCACATCAGTGCCACCAATCAGTGCCCATCAGTCCTGCCTATCAGAGCTGCCTTTCAGTGCCCTTCAGTGTCGCCTATCAATGCCCATCAGTGCCACCTATCAGTGTGCAGCAGTGCCAAATTTCAGTGATTTTGAGTTGATTACATTATTGAATCATTTTTATTATAATTATATTATCATTTGTTATAATTATTTATAATTATTTATTATATTATAATTTATAATTTTATTTAAAACAAATGTCATACCCGGGATGCCTATTAGACTCTTGTTTGGTCAGATTTAAGTGAGCTATTCCTAAGAATTACAAGCCTACAGTATAAAACGCTAAATTTCCATGCAAAATAATTGTACCGCTTTCAGCACCTAAAATCAGAAAGAATTTCCGACAAGAAAAGTTCGATGTGAGCCTTTGATCAGAAATTCCGACTGTGTGTAGGCCCCATCAGACTTTTTCTGTCGGAATTTCTGACAGCAAAAATTTGAGAGCTGGTTCCCGACGGTAAAAGTTCTTGTCAGAAATTCCGATTGTCTGTATGTAATTCCCACGCGCAAAAAAATATTGAACTTAATTTTTCTCGGCTCGTTGCAGTGTTGTATGTCACCACGTTCTTGACAGTCGGAATTTTTTTTTTTTTTTTTTTTTAATTTAAGGATTTTATTAAGGCTTTTTCAGGTTACAAGAAAATCAAATGCAGAGTTACATTAAAGTATACGAACTATAACAGAAACATCCAATCTAATAGTGTCGGGTGTACCATTCCCTCATAGCAAAACAGCTCATTGAAGTCCACTCCCCTGAACTAATCAGTCAGTCAGGGCTAAGTCAGCCCTACTGACACTCCAAAGGCGATCCCTCGAATATGATATCGCCGCGGAGAAACCGCGAACCCCCGCTCCCCGGGCGCCCCCAAAAGGGATCACGCTGCGCCCCGAGAGCCAGGCCCCTAGCCCTCCCGCCGCCTTAAATCAACATCGTCTATCCTCCTTACGGAAAGGCTTTCGTCTGTTCAGGGGAAGTCCGCTATGTTTAGCACCCAAGACATAACACTGTAGTAAACCTAGCAACAGAGAAGCTCACCAAGAGAGGTGTGAAAGAGGACAGAGGGGAAGAAACGTGGGAAAGTAAGAGAAAGCAGAGGGACAGAGAGATACAATCAAGCCGATATTGGATTGGACCCGCAACCAGGTTGAATCCCAGGAATGAGTGACACCTTAGGCCTCGTACACACGATCGGACATATCCGATGAAAACGGTCCGCGGACCATTTCCATCGGATATGTCCGATCGGGAGTTTGATCCGATGGCGTGTACACACCATCGGATCAAATTCCCCGCCGCCGGATGGCGCGGTGACGCGGCGGTGATGTTGACGCCGCCGCGTCATCGCCACGTCACCGCACCAGGAAGTAAAACACTTCCGCGCATGCGCCGAATCCATTCGGCGGCGGCGTGGCGGCGGTGGGGCACGACATGTCTGCTGGTAAGTGTACTAACCAGCAGACATGTTGGGCGGACAGATTCCACCGGATGGATTTCAAAGCATGCTTTGAAATCTGTCGGGTGGAGAAATCTGTCCGCTAGCCCATACACACGAGCGGAGATGTCTGCTGAAACGGTCCATCGGACCGTTTTCAGCGGACATATCCCCTCGTGTGTACGAGGCCTTACAGTAGGTAGCCCAGGGTTCCCAAGTAGATAGGAATCTGTCTGTGTTATCTGCCCACTTAGCTACGATTTGTTCCTGGGACATTATCCAGGAGACTTTTCTTCTAAAGGCGAGGAAGGACACTGAGGGTTTATTCCATGATTTGGCTATGGTCATTCTAGCCCCTAATAAAATAAAAAAGCTTAAAGTTCTAGAATTCTTAGGGAGGCCTGGTATGCACTGATTCAGCAGTGCCACATTAGGTTGAGGCGCTACCACTACCCCTAGCAAGGCACCGATGGTGCGAAACACCCTCTTCCAAAATGATCTAACGCGGGGGCAAGACCACCACGTATGCAACATGCTACCCTCCAAACCGCATCCCCTAAAGCATAGTGGAGAGGTCCCTCGGAACATCCTCGCTAACCTGGAAGGGACATAATACCACCGAACCAGAAGTTTGAAACTAGCCTCTTTAAGCCTAACGTTAAGAATACCTTTATATGCTTGGGTCGATGCTCGGTACCATACCTCGGTGCTCCATGAGTTGTTCAGGTCCTTCTCCCAGGCAGAAGCATAAGACGGCTTATCCGACTTGGACATCAAGGCCACATATATCAGCGAGATCCCACCTCTCTGATCCCTGGTGTTTGCGCACCAGTTTTCATAGGGCGTTATGGCCGGGGGTAACGATTTGTCTGACTAAGCAGAGCAGAGAAAGTGGGAAATTTGTGAGAGCCTAAAGACTTCGCTGTCGGGCATATCTAGATGTTGTTTGCAATGGGACAAGGAAAGCGGGCCCGCTGAGGAGAGAAAGTGTCCTATCCTATACAGGCCTTTGTCCGTCCACCACCGAAAAGCCCTGATATCCATCCCTGGGGGGAAGTCAGGGTTATGAAAAAGGTGCGAAAGGGGCTTCAAAGGGGAAATCAGGGTGCGCAGAGAAAATAGTTTGGTACAAAGGGCTACGGAGTGGGATAACGTGGGGGAAAAAATGGCTGGTCTGCGTTTGGGATCACACCCCAAAACATAGTCAATGGTATGTGCAGGGATGGCTTGTCGTTCCATCGCAATCCAGTCAGGCTTAGGACCCTGAGCGAAAACCATCGACAGTTGTGACAGTTGGGCCGCTCGATAATACCCCCATAAGTTAGGGAGTCCCAGGCCCCCCTGCTTTTTCAAGCGAAAGAGGATGCTTGAGGGACACCGATATCCCTTTTTCCCCCAAACAAACCTAACAATCTTTTGTCAATGGGATCGGGAGAGCACGGAACAAATATAAAAGACGTGGCAGAAGTGTCATTTTTACCGCATTCACCCTTCCAAGCCAGGACAAACCACACTTGGCCCATCTCTCCAGGTCCCCTCTACACTTGACAATCATAGGGGGGTAGTTTGCTTTAAAGAGGCTGTTGAAGTCCCTTGTTAGTTTGATGCCCAGGTATGGAATGTGTGCAGGAGCCCAAGCGAAAGTAAAGTTACTGGACAGCTTGTGGAGTAGCTCTGGGGGGACGGAGACATTCATAGCCAGAGACTTACCCAAGTTAACCTTCAACCCAGAAAGTTCACTGAAAATCCGTAGAGTCTTCAGTATATTTGGGGTGGAAATATGGGGAGAAGTGACGAAGAGCAAGAGGTCGTCAGCATAGAGAGCACATTTATGCTCCCCTGGACCACAAGTTACCCCCTTAATGTCAGGATTCGACCTCAGAGCTACTGCCAATGTCTCGATTGCTACTGCAAATAGGAGAGGGGAGAGCGGACACCCCTGTCTAGTTCCCTGCCTATAGGGAAGGAGTCCGAGTACCTGCCCAGTAAACGGACCTGTGCGGAGGGAGCTGAGTAAAGCGACCCGATGAGGTTAAGGAAACTAGGGCCAAATCCCCATCTTCCTAGGATTCCCGTCAAGTATCCCCAGTCTATGGAATCAAAGGCCTTGTGTAGGTCTATGGATAGTAAGAAGCCCTCCTGTGGCGAGTCCCCATCCCAATGTGATCTAAGTAGGGAGATGACATCCATAGCCCGTCTGATCTGATCCGTTCCCTGTCTCCCAGGGATGAAGCCCACCTGATCTTTGTGAATATATGAAGATATGAAGCTGGACATTCTGTTTGCTAAGATTTTTGTCATTATTTTAATGTCGTTGTTGATCAGGGAAATGGGGCGGTAATTACACACCTCGCTAGGGTCCTTATCCGGCTTCGGAATGACCGAGATATAAGCAGAGTTTAAGTCAGCTCCCAAACGGGCTCCATCCCTGAGAGAGTTGAACAGTCGCGTCAGGTGAGGGGCTAGACACGTTCCAAATTTTTTGTAGTAACCGGTAGAGAAGCCATCCGGACCCGGGGAGGAGCACAGTTTGAGGGCCTTAATAGTGGACAACACTTCCTCCTGTGTAAAAGGGGATTCCATGATATCCCTATGTTCCCTAGATAGAGACGGTAGAGGGAGATCATCTAGGAATTCCCCCCCTCTCGGGTTGGGAGGTACGCTGGCAGGGCCGTACAGGTCCGAGTAGAACCGAAAAAAGGATTCCATTATTTTCAACGGGTCCTGTGTCAGATCTCCTGTGGGTCCCCGGATTTTAGGGAAGGCTAGTGCCCTTTGTTTGGGGCTTAATTTAGTGGCCAAACGGGAGCCTAGCCTGTCAGTTTGGGAGTAGAACCTGGCCCCAGACCACCGGAGGTGCTGCTCGGCCGCAGTCGTCAGGGAAAGGTTAAGAAGGGCACGAGTTTCGTCCAGTCGGGCAAGTGAGTCGGGCGTAGGCTGGCGTTTGTGGGCCTTTTTCAATAAACGGAATTCCTCTGTGAGTTTAAGAGTTTCAGCCCCGTGAGCCCTTTTAAGTGTGGCAGCTAATTGGATCAGTTTTCCCCTGATAACCGTCTTGTGCGCCGCCCAGACCGTGGCAGGGGACACCTCTCCCGTGGAATTAATCAGAAAGTATTCCTTAATGGCCTCCTCCAGTAGGGAGCATTGTATCGGGTCGCTCAAAAGGGATTCCCTCAGGCGCCAGCGGGGCGGACTCCTAGAACCCGTTGGCCTCCGGATAAGCAGAGTCACCATCGAGTGGTCTGACAGGGGGGAATCAATGATCCTGGAGTTACACAGCAGGGGAACTGATGCAGCATGGGTGAATATGTGGTCAATCCTGGCATATGAGTTGTGTGGTGCAGAAAAATGGGTGTAGTCCTTCGTGCGAGGGTTGGCCTCACGCCAAATGTCTATCAGTCCTACCGAATGTAGAAGCTTGGCAATTTTGCAGCTCTGTCTGGAGGGGCGTTTGGGTCTAGAAGTGCCGTCAACCGACTTGTCAAGCGAGAAGTCAAACGCTGTGTTGGAGTCTCCCCCCATGAATACTGAGCCCCTGAAGTGAGGTTGCAGTTTGCGTAGTAATGATTCAAAGAAGAGTCTTTGTCCCCTATTAGGAGTGTAGTAAGAGACAAAGGTGTACAGTTCCCCATCTATGTGACCCGATACGAGGGCATAGCGACCCTGAGGGTCAATGATTGATTCTACCAGGGAGAGGTTAATGTGTCTAGCAAAACAGATGTCCACTGTTGACAGTCGGAATTTTGTGTGACCATGTGTATGCAACACAAGTTTGAGCCAAAATTCTGTTGGAAAAAAATCCACGTTTTTCTTGATCGTGTGTACGCGGTATTACTGTTGTAATGCATAGACAGGGACTTTAACAGAAGTTAAAACACTGACTATATAGAAAAAGGAAACTATATAATAGCGGTTCTCAACTTTGTGATTTTTGTACCCCACTGTAGATAAATTTAGTGATTCAGATGTCCCCTGTATATGCTAAGAAATCTGGATGAATCTTTTAATGCAATTCAGATTAAACACAAATAGACTTGCTGAAAATTGCCTATTATTAAATACAAAAAAAAAAAAATCTCCAAAATGAAAATGAATAAGAAAATAAATAATAAATTGATTCACCTAGTAAATCTAATGAGAGACCTGCTGCTGCAGAATTTTGGCAATGTTGCTGTAATTAGGTGTCAGGGGTGATAAATGACAATGAATTTCTGCTAAAGCACAAAGCACATTCTTTGGCATAGTCACATTCACACATATATATGTTTTCAAAGTGATACGAATTGTTTTATCTGTTTTACTTAGGAACGCGTCCAATAAGCTAGTCTAGAATGAAGACAAAGGTGCATAACACGGGTGCCTGGAAGAAAGTGTCACAGTGTTAACAAAATATATGTATTTTGAGATTCAGAAAAGGGTTAAATATCCACCTGTAATTTTAAGCTTCCATAGTAAGGTTATGGTGATTGATTAATGAATGTTTATTCAAAGAACTGATTAAAGATTGATAACCATATGTTCATTTTATGATGCCACTATTTGGGCTCATGTATATAAGGATTGCCCTCTGAAGAGCGATCTCTGGTGGGCGATCTCTGCCCTCTTTTTAGAGGGCTTGTGACAGGCTATGACTAGGTGATATATAGCCTCCTCAACGTGTAAAAGCCTGCACCTCCTCACCCCAACTTTATGCATTGCTTGTAGTTTCAAGGTGGTTGCAGGGCAGTTGCGGCACAGCCTCATTCACTTTAATGGGTGATATCTGCCCGCTGAATGTGACAGGGGTATAATTCTTGCCATGCCAAATTTTAAGGTCACCCATGCCCCGCCCCTTTTTGCCAATGTTATCATGGTCAGAGACTGCAGACATACTACAGGAGATGGTCAGAAACTGCAGACGTAGTACAGGAGATGGTCAGAGACTGTGGACAAAGTACATATACATTACACCCTCTTACACCCAGATACATTACAACCTAATACAGTAAAACCTTGGATTACGAGCATAATTCGTTTCAGAAACATACTTTTAATCCAAAGCACTTGTATATCAAAGCGAATTTCCCCATAAGAAATAATGGAAACTCAGATGATTCATTCCATAACCATTTATTCATAGGTCTTTCAGTTTATAGTCCATATTAAAAGATTATGGCAATGTGATAAATTGTGTAATCATAAAATGTCCATCCACAAATGGAAGCCTCCACAAGGGGATTAGAAGAAAAATACAGCTGGAGCTACAGAGTATAAAAGAGAAGAGAGGCGCCTCTAATGCCGCGTACACACGGTCGTTTTTTGCGATGAAAAAAAACGTCTATTTTTAAAACGTCATTTAAATTGATCGTGTGTGGGCAAAACGTCGTTTTTTGTCTTCAAAAAAACGACCAAAAAAAAATTCCAACATGCTTGAATTTTTTGTGTCGTTTTTCAAAACGTCGTTTTTTGTTTCACAAAAAGTCACCGTGTGTAGCAAAAACGTTGTTTAAAACAACGTTTTTTAACCCGCGCATGCCCAGAAGCTAGTTATGAAGCGAGCTTCAATGGAAAAGAGTGGTGAACGTAACCTCGCTTTTTGTGAAAAAAAACGATGGTGTGTATGCAACATCGTCTTTGAAAAGTGACGTTTCAAAAACGTCGTTTTTTACTTCACAGAAAACGTAGTTTTTTTTTCATCACAAAAAATGATCGTGTGTACGCGGCATAAGTGTAGCAATATGTTGCTAAATGTTGTACCTTCATTAAATGTAATCATATTACTACACTAAGAGGCACCTCTCTTCTCTTTTATATTCAGTTGTGACATGACGTTACTTATATCAAGACATCGCTTGTATATTAAAAAATGTAGCTTGTCTTGCAAAGCGCTGTCAAACCAAGTTACTCTCAAACCAAGGTTTTACTGTACACACACATTACACCCAGATACATTAACTACTTGAGCCCCGAGCCTGTTTTTCAGATTCGGTGTTTACGAGACTAAAACAGTTTTTTTTGCTAGAAAATTACTTAAAACCCCCAAACATTATATATATATATATATATATATATATATATATTTTTTTTTTTCTGACACCCTAGAGAATAAAATGGCAGTCATTGCAATACTTTTTGTCACACCGTATTTGCACAGCGGTCTTACAAGCGCACTTTTTTTGAAAAAAAAAAAACACTTCTTTGAATTAAAAAATAAGACAACAATAAATTTTGTCCAATTTTTTTATATATTGTGAAAGATAATGTTACGCCGAGTAAAATGATACCCAACATGTCACGCTTAAAAATTGTGCCCGCTCGTGGCATGGCGTCTACAGGTTGCATTTCTTGAGTGACAGAGGAGGTCCAGGGCTATAATTGTTGCTCTCGCTCTAACGATCACGGCGATACCTCACTTGTGTGGTTTGAACACAGTTTTCATATGCGGGCACTACTCGCATATGCGTTCGCTTCTGTGCGCGAGCTCGTCGGGACGGGGCGTTTTAAAACATTTTTTTTTTTGTTTTCTTATTTATTTTTATTTTGTTCATAATTTTTTACACTGAAATAAAAAAAATAAAAAATATCACTTTTATTCCTATTACAAGGGATGTAAACATCCCTTGTAATAGATAAAAGCATGACAGGTCCTCTTAAATATGAGATCTGGGGTCCAAAAGACCTCAGATCTCATATTTAGACTTAAATGCAAAAAAAAAAAAAAAAATTTAATATTTCAAATGACAGGAAAAAAAAATGTTTCTTTAAGACGCTGGGCGGGACTGACGTTTTGACGTCACTTCCGCCCAGCGCTGCTATGGGGGGCGGGTGGGGGCGATTTTTCCCTCACTCGTATCCCAGCAGAGGAGCCGCATGGACCCGATCGCCTCCGCCGCTACCGACGGCTCCGGTAAGCGGCGGAGGGCGCGGGAGAGTGGCGAGAGGGGGCCCTCTCCCGCCACCGATAACGGCGATCTCACGGCGGATCCGCCGCGGAGACTGCCGTTATCATTTAGAGGACCTTTGGCACTAAAGATGGATATCTCGGTTGTGGCAGCAGTTGCTGCCGTTACCGAGATATCCATCTTTAAAAACATGACGTCTTTGGACGTTATGCAGTAACCAAGTGGTTAAATTACATTACCCACACACATTACACTGAGTCCTGACACCATCCATGTTGTGTATGTGATGGCCCTGGGACAAACAGCGTGGCGCCCCCGATTGATATGCACACTTGCCTATGGGTAGCGCCAGCCCTGCCGGGGGGGCACTTGACCCCCTTTGCCCCTACCTGTGGATGCCCATGGCTGCGACAAGCATACAACCCTGTCCAGCAACCATTGTAGCTTAAAGGGTGATGGCAATTTGGGGATCATAAAGGCTCTGCCTGTTTTTGCCTCCCCCAACTGCAAATGTAAACTCAAGCCCTGTGCACATGGCTTTGTTTTTCCTGAAGAGATTCTTAGCAAGAATCTCTTGCCACCCGAGTGTACAGACACTTCTTTCAAAAGAACTCGTCACATTCGATGCCGTCGCTGCCAGCTTGCTGCACCCTATCTATACCTAGGAAGCTACCGCGCATGCGTCTAACTCATTTTGAGCATGCGTGGGTTTCCACAGCGACAGGCAAGTATACACACTCTCAGGTTTCTCGGCAGGAAAACACAACGAGAAACACAACGAGAAAATTGAGAGCAGGTTCTCTATTTTGCTCATTGAGATTTTAGACAATTTTCTTATCTAGAAACCTGAAAGCCTCGTACACACGCTCAGTAAACTCTGCAAGAAAGCTCTGCCAGCAGTTTTCTTGCTGGTTCTTGCAAGAAAACCGATCGTGTGTACAAGGCTTTAGTCTTTGGGTGCAAGCACTTCATGGCACAGGACCGATAGTTTCGGTTGCTAATATTTTCAGTGTAAGTATTGAGCTATTAGCTCAAGTAGTTATATTATAGTTAAGCTTTTGGCTCAAGGGTTAGAGGATAAGGGCCCTTTCACACGGGACGGATCATTATTGATCTGCTCCGTGTGTCCGTTTGCTCAGCGGGGAATCCCCGCTGAGCTGTCAGCTGACATGGCAGTCCCCGCACACTGTGCAGAGACCGCCCTGTTTTTTCTCCGCTCTCCCCTATGGTGGAGCGGATGATCACAGACCGTATGTCCGTGTTCATCCGATCCACTCTGCAGACGAAAGAAAAAATAGGGTTTTCTTCCGTCCGCAAAAGCAGATCTTTGCGGAGACGGATGATTACGGGTGCCAGAACTCTATTTTGTTGTCGGTGTTTTGTCCAACCACCAAGTCATCAAAATTCATTTCTAATGGGTTGGAGATATTGACAGAACACCGGATGCTTACATTTGCTATGCATGGTGTTGAGACTGTATTTATTAACCTTGATTTACTAAAGAGGTTGAAGATCTTCACTCAAAAAATGGTATTAATATTCACTTCAATTACTCCATTATGTGTAGATTAAAAAAGTAAAAAAGGGAATTGCTTTCACATGATTGGATAATTAAAGTGATTTTTCTCTTAACTCCTTTAGAAAATAGGATTCACAGTCTCTGCAGTGTGGACAGCAATCATCAACATATGCCCAAAAGTTTTCTCACAAAGATTGGCAAAAAGATGAAAAATTAAGTGGCTGCTACTGTACTATTAATATTTGCCACTGCAAGATTTGATCCAACAAGATTTTCCAGATGAAAACCTGGCTAGAGTCATACATGGAACGAACCCTGCCTTGAAAATCCCTTTAAATCGTACAAAGGCACAATTAAACTGGGAAAATTTCTCCAGTGAATCTTTGATAAATATTCCAAACAATTTATAAAATATTGTTCACTTCTCTCAGATAAAGACCTTCATTAGTAGTGGGTGCTGAAGTAAACTGATGGATGGAGCAGTCACATACAGACCCCAACAATTAAAAAAATTCACCCATACTTAAATTGAAGAAAATAGAGATGTAATATTTACTCATCACCACAAAATGCGTCAGGCCCTTCCTCAGGCATCAGTTTGATAAATACAGCCCCTTACATTTTTTATGTTTCTATTTTTACCCTTTTTCTTAATGAGACAAAATGTCAAATAACAAAAAACAAAAACAAAAAAAAAAACATAAAAACTTTGTCTAATTTTTTTTTTTTTACAATTAGAGAGACAGAACATTGCCTCTAATTTGATTTGTATACCAATATGTGTTTGTGAATGTATTTTCTATAGTCTAATGATATTTGTAATAAATTATATATTTTTTTATGACCCAGTTGTCATTACCTTCTATGGTTGCCCTAAAAGTCCCACCTCCTTAGAGGTATTCATGTTTTCCGTTTAATCTTGGGATGTTGGCAGCAGCATGCCTCTATACATGAGCTAAATCTTTTTTGAACATAGTAACACACTGTAAAAATGTATGTTTATATTTTATTGTTATGTGATTATTTTTCTCACATATAAGTAAGTAAGGTAAGTAAATGTTTCCTTAGTAGATATCCATGTAACAAGATTAAAGGAAAATTTTGCCAAAATTTCTGCAAAAATGACATTGAAAATGTAGCTTTAGTCAGCTGTTCATCCCTCCCAGGCACTCATCTATTCATCTCCTTACTCATAAGTTAGTATCAGGGCAGCAGCGTTAGGGAGAAGGCACCAACCTTTAAAAGTGGTGACTTTTTCCATATTTTGTGTCCCCTTTTCTGTTCACCTCTGGACAATTGGGACTGTATTGAACAATAGAACCGTGGTAAGAAGGGGATGCGGAGAGGAATTAAAGGGCTCTATAAAATAAATCATCTCTCTTTTCTCGTTAGAAAATGACCTGGGCTACAGATGCCTGGAAACCTAGAAAAGTAAAAAAAAAATATATATATATACACTTGTTTTTGGAAAGCGCATTGAGGGTGCACCAAGGGGGGAGGGGGGACCTGTAATTGGACTGTACACAAGTTTACATTTCTTTTTCTTTCCTCTACAGTTTGGTTCACAGGTTTATTTCTATTTGGCCTCCACTCTCCAGTCCAGTTTTTATTTTATTTCTGAAACAAATCTGATGATCACCTGGATGTACAAGCTGATTACTGTTTGCTTTTGTAATGCAAAATTATATTTTAAAGTGTCTTGACATAGTAGAAGCTTAGCATTGAGTAATATTATTGTGAGAAAAAAAGCAAACAGTAAAAAATAAAATTAACACATATTAATGCATTAAGCAGAGTAAATAATCAATGACAAACATTCATTTGTATTTTTCTGTATGGATGTTGCTTTTCACTTAAACAGTTATTAAAATATTCTTTAGTCAACCCTGCATTTGCATTTATTGGACAATTACCAATTTAAACAGCTGTGAACAGTAACCACACTACCAACTCCAACCAGTCTCTAAAGCCTCATACACACGGTAGGATTTCAAACAAACTTTTCCGTGGATTTTTGTTTGAAGGGCGTTGCCCGTGAACTTTGTATGCATACACACAGCAGGACTTTTTTTGCAAACTTTCCCAAAATCACGTGATTTTTCTCCTTTTTTCTGCTCTTTACCGCCACCCTTTGGTCAACTTCTGATATTGTTGGTTGATTTTAACATTGGTTCTGGGCATGCGTTTTTGTACTTTGGACTAAAGTCCGATGGATTTCTGTATACACGATAGGACTTTGCTATGAAAAATGTGTCCATTTGCAAAGCGAGCTCTTGTCTGATGAAAACCAAAAAAGTTTGTCTGATGGAGCGTACACACGGTAGGATTTTTTTAAAACCTGCTCATTTTGAAGTTTGCTGTTAAAAAGTCCTACTTTACTGAGATTTAAGGCCCATACACACGATCAGACTTTTTGACAACAAACCACTGACAGACCTGTTTTTGCAGACAATCCGACCGTGTGTGTGCTCCATCGAACAACCTTTTTCATCGGACAAATGTTCACTGTGAAAACAGACAAACTTTCCGGCAACAAATGTCCTACGTCGGCTAATTCAATCGTGTGTACACAAGTCCATCGAACTAAAGTCCAAAGTACAAACACGCATGCTCAGAACCAATGCTAAAGATAATCAGACAACAATAGCAGAAGTTGCCCAAAGGGTGGCAGTAAAGAGCAGAAAAACCACGTGGTACGTCTATTACGTCACTACGTTTGTTTTTGTTGTCTGAAAAAGTCCTTCTGTGTGTATGCATACTAAGTTCACGGACAACGCCCTTTGGAGAAAAATCCACGGAAATGTCCGATCGTGTGGATGAGGCTTAAGGCTGAGTAAACTAAGAGTAAGTAAGAGTTGCTCAATCCCTTACACTTGCCAATTATTTTCTGCTTTCATCACAGCAACTTCAGGGACACCATGTTCACTTGCTGTCTAACATATCTCACCCACTTTCAGGTATCATTGTACTGAGATTATCAATGTTTATGTAATGAGATAATCAATGTTATGACCGATTGGTGTATGTAGGGCAGGTAAGGGCAAAAGTGCAGAAAAACTGACAACAATAATCAGATGAACAAAAATCATTTAAATTATAAATAGCCTGCTATGCAATGTCATCACACAGACTAAGCTATGAGTCAAGGCTGAACATCAGCAGAAAAATGTAAGTGCATATTGCATTACAATATAACAAAAGGGCTTAAGAGTTCTTGTGACATTTGCAACAATATCTTAATTTAAAAATTGGCAAATCTCCAGCCATTTATGAAAAAAAACATAATTTGAGTTTCTGATACACATTACAATTATTCGAGATAAGGTCATTCTAAAAGAGAGTAACTGTTATTTAAAGCCCCTTTCACATGGGCAGACCGTCCACCTGTCAGTTTTTTCGGCGGACCTAAACAGGCGCTCTTTACAAGTCTATGGAGTGTCAGCGGTGACCATGTCCACTGACATCCGATACGATCCGTTAAAATCAGACATATGGCGATACGTCACCATCCGTCCTTGCGGATCGGATCGGGTGGTATCCGATCTCTCCATAGAAAAACAGCGGCACTCGACAAGCTCCTCCTCGCTCAGTGAGCAGAGAGGGACCTGTCATCCTCCAGCTCAGCGGAGATCAACAGGGAGATCTCCCTACTGTTAGGTACCCCAGGTAGCGCCACTCCCCCACCTGTGTTTTATATTCGATTTTGCGATATTTCGCGAATATTTCGAAGAATATTCGCGAATATTCGTTAATATCGAATATTCGTGATATTTTATAAAAAAAAAAAAAAAAATTGCGAAATTTCGCCAAACGGGAGAACTGTTTGCCATAGTCCAGGAGATTTTTGAGACAAAAAGATTCCACTCCAAGATTATGGCGACCCCACAACATTGTAATGATATCCACCAGTCTTTAATTTCAAAAGTGGAGAAAATCCATGCTCGATCCTCTTAGCACCCCCTGTGCAACACCAAAAGCCGAAACCACCCCAGAAAAACTGCAGAAATTTCGCCTAGTGTCAGAGGAGGAAATTAGAGCTATCTTCTCAAAACTGAAACCTGAAACCCCTGCCCTGCCTGGTTCATTCAGAAGCATGTGGACACTTTGGTTATTGACATCTGCAGAGTAATTAATTTGACCCTCTGCCTGGGTATAGTGCCATTTAGATTCAAGAGAGCAATCATACTCCCATTATTGAAAAAATGTGCCTGGACCCCACGATACTTACCAACTACCGCCCCATTTCTCTACTGCCTTTTCTATCTAAGGTCCAGGAGCAGTTTGAGTGACACGGTCTGTTCCATGACTGCCAGCCAGGTTTTTGACCCGGGCGCGGTACGGAGATGTCCGCCCTAGATATGAGGGAACGTCTGCTGGGTGTCCGTGACGTGGGGGGTCCGCAGCCCTGGTGCTGCTGGACCTCTCCGTTGCGTTTGATACCATTGACCATTCTATCCTTCTCTCTAGATTGCAATCCTTATTTGGCTGTGAGGACTCTTAAATTGGATTAGATCCTTCTTGCCTGAAAGAACACACTTCATAAAAATGGAGTCGTCCCGCTCAAACACCCAGCCATTGACCTGCGGGGTACCTCAGGGCTCTGCCCTTTCTCCCTTATTCTTTAACTGCTATATGCGCCCACTTGCCGACCTCATTACCAGCTATGGTCTAGGCTGCCAGATCTATGCGGATGACACACAGGTCTTGGCAGACCTTGCAAGTGGACCTAATATGCCTGACCAGCTGAACAAGGGACTATCTAACATCCAACAATGGATGGACACAAACAGGCTAGGCCTTAACGCCGACAAAACAGAGCTTTTGCTGATCGGCCCACAGGCCAATTGTACCTTTTTACCTGCCTGGCCATCCTCGTTCGGCCTTGCCCCAACTCCAGCTAAGCAGGTAAAAAATCTGAGTATAATTTTTGATGCTGAACTAAGCTTCGTACCTCACGCAAAATATTGCATAAAATCATCATCTATCATCTGCAATTACTAAGAAGATATCAAGAATGATCGAAAGACATCCCTGATCCAAGCGCCTGATGGTATGACTATAATTTTTAAAGGTATGTAGCAGCTATTATATAAAATAAAGTACTAAAAAAGGTATGTGTTATCAAAATATTATCAATAAAACATTAATAGCGCTGAAGTCACTTGAGCTAACTCATGAGCTGGTTAGCTCATACCTGTACAGATGATGAACTGCTAATAAGAATTTCTCAACATCAAAATAAATCAAAGAAAAAAACCTTTGTCAACTTTGGCAACTAGGTCCGATGTACTTATCGAACATAACACAACACTACTGTCCACCCATAGAGCTTTGTTCAACTGACGCCCTGTTAGCAATTATTCAACCTAGTCACTCAGCTTCAAAGGGTGGCCAAATCATCAGCTCCGAGCATCCTCCTTCTTGATGGCCTTCCGTAAAGGCTTGAAAACACTGCTTTTTTCACAAGCCTACGGATAGACACTTGGCCATCCAAGCTCTTAGCAGGATGCTGCCTTAATCCCAGGCTGTGGTCCATGGTCAGGGAGTAGGGATAGGCTCCTTGTGTCCTGCCCCCCTCCCCTCCCCTCTTTTTATATTTCTGTTTACTTTGCTTGTTCACCTCTTTCACTTAGATGTCCTAGTCTCTTCTCTCAGCTCCTGGGAATTGGATACCCCCAGCTTGTTGGTAAGCGCTTAGACGCGAGTTTCACAACTTGCATTCAGCGGTCTATAAGCATTTATTCCAATCCAATCCAACCCAAGATACAGATGGATCCAGCAGAATGGTAGGTAATCCGAACAGATGTAAAAAACAAAGGATGAACACAATCTCAGTGTAGACTGTATTTTTATTCCAAAAGTAAAAAGTAAACAAGATCCTATTCTGAATATTTGCACAGAAATGAAAGTCCACCAAATGACTAGTAGCTGGTATAGCGGACACAGTTAAAAACAATAAAAAGGCATTGCATAGTGTACAGCCGCGAGCAGCGATGGAAAGGATGCGGGTGATGTCACAAAGCTCCTTTTCTTTTATTTAATTGTATTGTTTGTGCTTATTGCTGCTTTTATTATCTGAGTACCACAAACTGAAATTGCTATTTTCTGTTTGAATTTTTTTTATTCCGTTTAAAAAAATCAATGGAAACATTATAATTTAACAAAACTGAGTGCAGCATGGCACTGTCATCATAGCCAGCAAACAAAAAGGTGGCGACAAAAACATATTTAAAGGATGAGGGGTTCAGCCAGGAACCCTTGGAAAGTCCATCGGTAGATACAAGGAAATGTAACAGTGTGGTCAACCGTGAGGAGTCCCTATAGCAATATTCCAAGAAGAGGCAGAACATCCAATGAGCATTTCATTCCAACATTGTAGGCCCGGTGGAGGGGTCAGGCAGGACTACACCCTACCATGAAACAGGACAGTAAACGTAATAATGTAACTATATCAAAATACAGAAACCAATGAAAACACTATTTTATTTATTTTTAATATTTAGAGAAGGCTAACCCATCCATCCATGTCTCAATGCTTTATTTGGTTGAGAAATCACTTTAAAAAACACCACCCTTAGCTCAGATATGCAGGGTTGACATAAGTTTAGCCTAGACCAGAAACCAGAAAGCAACTGAAGAAATGTATGTAAAATAAGTAAATATAATATACCTTCCTATGTATTTACTAATGCTAGCAGCATAAGGATTAAAAACTAGACATTATCGTTTTAACGAACGAAAGCGAAAGCGCAAGAAACGAAAACTGAAAGATCCGACATAAAAAATGCTTTATTTTCGTTTTCGTTCAGATCCGACGATTTTCGATGCTTTGTCGAATTTCCGTCGTTCAATTTCACAAAGCCATCGAAAATCGTCGTTCTGAATACAGGGAATATACCTATTCCCTGTATTCAGAACGACGATTTTCGATGCTTTGTCGAATTTCCGACGTTTAATTCGACAAAGTAATCGAAAATCTTTGTTTTCAGACGAAAACTTTCCCGACGAAAACGAAATAAATCAAAACGATTTTCGGGAGTAACTAAATACATTTCTTTTCTGGTCGAAAACGAAAAAACTTAACAAAATATTCCAGTCTGCACATGTCTATTAAAAACAGTCAATGCTTTTTGAGAGAGTTTTGCTCTCCTTCAAAAGATCGAAATCTATCTTACCTAAACACACAATATCAATAAATGCACGTGCAGGACTGTTCCCATGTAGTTACTAACCTGTATCAAAGCAGCCATCTAGTAAGATGTAGATAAGACCTATCATGCCAAAAGATTCCTAGATTAGAGATAACATAAGACACAATTAAAAAATTCTAATTAATGACTAATTGTATTTTATATTATCAGAACCAGGAATCTTTTGGCATAGTAGGTTTTACCTACATTATCATTTTACTAAAGAATCTTTCTAGTAAATTTAGATGTCTATGACTGTACCTAATCTTGATAAAGAAGATTGCAAGAACTCATGCAATATCACAATGACTTTGTTGAAACTTTATTTTTTTGTTGTAATGATTTTTATTGAAAATATACATAATACAGTGAAAAGGACATAGAAACACGGACGCAGCTGTGTGATGGAGCACAAGTATACAGTATCAGATAGGTATGACAATATTACAGTATCAACGTAACTTATAGCTTGGATAAGGTAAGTATGTTAAATCGTTGAGAATCAAATAATTTCGAATAAACAGTAGAAAAAATCAATGAAGAACAAACTGTTTAGATTCATGACCTTTATATGAATCCAGACCGCATACCAAACCAGGATAAAGAAATAATAAAAGTAAATAACAATATTTTGAATATAACTGAGGGAAAATAAATGGGGTAGGGATGAAGAGAAGGGGCATGCCGTATTACGAATGTATCAAGAGAATTAACCTCCCTGGCGGTCTTTCCGTGTGTGGCACGGGGTGAGATTTTAAAGCTACGATCGGTAACCCCGTGCCACACACGGACTTGCCTCGCTGGATGCAGAAAAAAGTTTACTTACCTTTTCTCTGCGATCCAGCGATGAATCCCCGCAGTACACGGCGGGCGGATGTCCGCCTGATGCTGTGTGTTCCGCTGATTCCCTTCCCTGCGAGCGTCGCGACGTAGGGGGGGGAACGGCGCCAAATTTAAAAAAGTAAACAAACACTATACATACAGTACACTGTAATCTTATAGATTACAGTACTGTATGTAAAAAATACACACCCCCCATGTCCCTAGTGGTCTGCCCTGTACACTACATGTCCTTTTATATAATAAAAACTGTTCTTTCTCCCTGCAAACTGTAGATTGCCCATAGCAACCAAAAGTGTCCCTTTATGGCAAAAATTGTTTTAGAGCAGCTAAAAAACAGCGATAATAAATCAGAATCACTTGCAGAATTTAGCGATAGCGATTTGTGGGGAAATTCGTCATAAAAAATAAAAAAATAATGACAGCAAATATTCTGCAACTGAGCAAATTTCAGTGATTTTGATTTGATTACATTATTGAATAATTTTTACTATAATTATATTATTATTTGTTATAATTTTTTATAATTATTTATTATATTATAATTTTTAATAAGAAAAAAAAAAAAAAATCATACCCAGGATGCCTATTAGACTCTTGTTTGGATAAATTTCAGTGAGTTATTCCTAAGAATTACAAGCCTACAGTATAAAACGCCAAATTCCCTTGCAAATAATGGTACCGCTTTCAGCACCTAAAATCTTAAAGAATCATACCGCCAGGGAGGTTAAATAAAGAGGATATCAGTTCCCTGAGGTGATAGATTTGTAATTATCAGTTGAAATGAAATTTAGCCAATCAGACCAAATATCTATGAACTTTTTGGAGTATCCTTCGCTTGATGGATCAACTCCTCCATTTCCATGTTCCTCATGGTGCGGTTAAACCAGTCAATCATTGACGGGGGATGAGTGGATTTCCAATTAGTTGGAATACACATCCTGGCAGCATTGATCAGATGCATTGCCAAGAATCGGTAGTAGCCACCTGGTAATGAGGGAGAATAGTGTAGTAAAAATTGAGAAGGCGTGAAATCAAGAGGTTATTTGGGAGATATATTTATGGACTTCTTTCCAATATGGTTGGATGTCTTTGCAGGACCACCAAATGTGAAGAAAGGAACCTGTCTCGCTATTGCATCTCCAAAAAGTTTTAGATACAGATTTATTAATCTGATTTAATCTAAGGGGGGTCATATACCACCTGGAGAGAATCTTATAAGCATTTTCTTGCGTTTGAACATGAATAGATCCCTTGTGAATAAATTTGTATATACTCCTCCACTCTAAGTCTGATAATTCAAGCGAAAGATCTCTTTCTCACAGTTGATTAGCCCAATTAATTTTAGGTGTCTGACTGGAGAATAGTAGAGAATATGTAGAGGAGACTAAGGCCCAGATTCACAGAGCAATTACGCCTGTCTAACTGGTGTTAGACAGGAGTAATTTCAAATTTCGCACGCCGTATCACTAGTTTGAATCCTCAAACCATGATACGGCGGCTTCGGGCTTCGATCCGAGAGGCTTACGTCCTCGTAAGCCTTCGGATCTACACTGAGATATTTTTGCAGCCGCTGGGAGGAGTTCGCGTCGTTTTCATGCGTCGGAATATGCAAATGAGTTTTTACGGCGATCCACAAAGGTACGAGTGTCCCTCGCAATCGCCTACGTCATTTTTTGGCTACGTAATGTTAGAGGAGCTTTTTGCTGGTCTAACAGTGCGTAACCCATGTTAAGTATGGCCGTCGTTCCCGCGTCGATTTGAAAATATATTTTTTTTTAACGTAACTCGTTCGGGAATAGGAATGTACGTAAACGACGCTACTACGATGTGACGACGTGTTTTCACGCAATGCACGGCGGGAAATTTGAGAACAGAGCATGCGCAGTTCGATCGCCGCAAGAATGCGCCTATTTTAAATGCTTCACGCCCCCTACTCGCGCAGATGGAGAGAAATACACTACGCCGCCGTCGTTTACTGGACAAAATCTACCTGGATTCCACGTAGAGCCAGGTAAAAAACGGCGGCGTAGTGTATTTCTGATACTCTACGAGAATCTAATTCTCTGTGAATCTGCCCCTAAGTGTCTAAGAGGTCCTTCATTGTCACACCATTTTTCAAAATCACTTTTTTCTCTTGACCAGTGCGGACTGGGGTTTGGTTTCAGTAAGAAATTCCTTAATTGTACGTAGGTCCAAAAAGGAAATGATTCCACGTTCAATTTATCGGCCAAATTGGATTGGGATATAAATTTGTCACCTGAAACTTTATTAGGGCACAAGTGGAGGCATTTGATGGGCACAAGTGGCGGCATTTGATGGGCACAAGTATCTGCATTTGATGAGCACGAGTGGCTGCATATGATGGGCACAAGTGGCTGCATTTGTTGGGCACAAGTGGCTGCCTTCCTCCGGATCAACTTTGGATATAGGATAGTATAATTATTTTTCCCCTTCTATCGGTCAAACTGGATGGATTGGTGCCCCTTTTTCAACCAGACTAACTATGTTTTAAGCCTATATTGTGTATTTAAGCTTAAAAAAACATTTTGGCTTTTAAGCCTATATACACTATAAAGTTTCTATTTACAACTCCCGTATAATTGAACAAAACAACTTAATTTGTATTATCTCCAACAGTAAACGTGGAATGTTAGCTAACCTTTTTATTTAGCTAAACCTGCTTTTTGCATTATTCACATGTTCTTTGGTGGAGCAAATCCTGCATGGGAGGACTCTTTTGTCATCCTTAAGTCATTTACCTTTGCGATGCTTTGAATGGAAAAAAAAAATGATGGATGGTGATGAAAAAGGTGACTTATTGCTATGTACCGTTTTCTTTGATTAATACGCAATTGTTGTATGTCTAGGTCAGGGATAGGTGAATCTACCACATTAAATTTGCAGGGGGTACATTGAATTCTGTTTGAAATTTGTAAAACCCGAACTTAGCAGTAAATCTCATTGCAGTTGTTGTTACCAGTGTTGAGCGGAATACGCCATATTCGATTTCACGATATTTCACGAATATATAGAAGAATATTCGCGAAATATTCGTTAATATCGAATATTCGTGATATTTTATCAAAAAAAATGCATCAAAATCACACCAGGGTGCCTCTAAATGCATCAAAAACACGCCAGGGTGCTTCTAAATGCATCAAAAACACACCAGGGTCCCTAAAAAACACGCCAGGATGCCTCTAAATGCATCAAAAACACACCAGGGTGCCTCAAAAACACACCAGGGTGCCTCTAAATGCATCAAAAACACGCCAGGGTGCGTCTAAATGCATCAAAAACACACCAGGGTGCCTCTAAATGCATCAAAAACACACCAGAGTGCCTCTAAATGCATCAAAAACACACCAGGGTGCCTCAAAAACACACCAGGGTGCCTCTAAATGCATAAAAAAACACCAGGGTGCCTCTAAATGCATCAAAAACACACCAAGGTGCATCAAAAACATACCAGGGTGCCTCTAAAGGCATCAAAAACATGCCAGGGTGCCTCAAACACACACCAAGGTGCCTCTTAATGCATCGAAAACACTCCAGGGTGCCTCTAAATGCATCAAAAACACGCCAGAGTGCGTCTAAATGCATCAAAAACACACCAGGGTCCCTAAAAAATACGCCAGGATGCCTCTAAATGCAACAAAAACACACCAGGGTGCCTTAAAAACACACCAGGGTGCCTCTAAATGCATCAAAAACACACCAGAGTGCCTCTAAATGCATCAAAAACACACCAGGGTGCCTCAAAAACATGCCAGGGTGCCTCTAAATGCATAAAAAACATACCAGGGTGCCTCAAAAACATGCCAGAGTGCCTCTAAATGCATCAAAAACACACCAAGGTGCCTCAAAAACACGCCAGGGTGCCTCTAAATGCATCAAAAACATACCAGGGTGCCTCTAAAGGCATCAAAAACATGCCAGGGTGCCTCAAACACATACCAGGGTGCCTCTAAATGCATCAAAAACACACCAAGGTGCCTCTAAATGCATCTAAAACACTCCAGGGTGCCTCTAAATGCATCAAAAACACGCCGGGGTGCTTCTAAATGCATCAAAAACACACCAGGGTCCCTAAAAAACACGCCAGGATGCCTCTAAATGCATCAAAAACACACCAGGGTGCCTCAAAAACACACCAGGGTGCCTCTAAATGCATCAAAAACACGCCAGGGTGCCTCTAAATGCATCAAAAACACACCAGGGTCCCTAAAAAACACGCCAGGATGCCTCTAAATGCATCAAAAACACACCAGGGTGCCTCAAAAACACACCAGGGTGCCTCTAAATGCATCAAAAACACAACAGAGTGCCTCGAAATGCATCAAAAACACACCAGGGTGCCTCAAAAACACACCAGGGTGCCTCTAGATGCATAAAAAACACCAGGGTGCCTCAAAAACATGCCAGAGTGCCTCTAAATGCATCAAAAACACACCAAGGTGCATCAAAAACATGAAAATGAAAAAGTGTGCCTCAGGGATATCCCCTGATGAAGTCACGAGGCACGTGACGTAACGACGTAGGGATACTGAGATCACGTGACACCCGCACAAGCCGGAGGCCAACAGACCAAGCGGTAGTGGTACTACGATCGCTCCGCTCCGTCTCCGTTGTATTTTTATTTTTTATTTTATGCTGAACTTTTATCCAATTGATTTTTGCATCTAGTCCAACTTAGTTTGGACTTTACATTGTCAACTTTTACCGATTTTTAATAAATACCCCCTGTTTTGGCACTGATATACTTCACCATTGGAGGCAATCTTTTTCTCTCTTTTACCTCATTTCCCTACACTCCATCCATGGAGCACTGAATCCGGACCATCTTGAACAGAGGGTAACAGGAAGAGGGAACTACATTGAGAGACCGAGGCCACGAATACAGCAGGATACAGCACTATATGCCCATATATAGCCTCCCTAAGGTAAGGGGACTACAACACTTCTTAAGGATTGAACTGATTCTGTACACCATCTTAAAGGAAGACTCCGATTACATCTCACCCAGTCCATTCCTCTATCACTTCACACAGACTGTCAATTAGTGTCACACTTGACACTTAGTGCCACCTTTATTGGTCAATGAAAAGGTCACATACTGACACACAGATGCACCAGGCATAAGGAACTGGTTGGTTTGACCATTTTAACACTATTTACATTGTGTTTCGACCATTTCAGCCTACTAGTGCCTTTTATGGTCCATTTACCATTTATTATTTGGTGTTTGCACATTGTGTATGGTTCATTATCAGTTGTTAATTTTTTGGTGTTTGCACATTTTTAATTTCTGAAGCGCTTATCACTTTTTCATTTTCATATTTTTACACCAGTGTTTTGTGGACACTCCAGATTGAGCCGCTACAGACCAGTTCATGTGACTCTAGTTCACTTTTGTATACTCCTAGTAGCGCATCAGTCCTTTCCTTCATATATTTGCATCAAAAACATACCAGGGTGCCTCTAAAGGCATCAAAAACATGCCAGGGTGCCTCAAACACACACCAAGGTGCCTCTAAATGCATCGAAAACACTCCAGGGTGCCTCTAAATGCATCAAAAACACGCCAGAGTGCGTCTAAATGCATCAAAAACACACCAGGGTCCCTAAAAAATACGCCAGGATGCCTCTAAATGCATCAAAAACACACCAGGATGCCTCAAAAACACACCAGGGTGCCTCTAAATGCATCAAAAACACACCAGAGTGCCTCTAAATGCATCAAAAACACACCAGGGTGCCTCAAAAACATGCCAGGGTGCCTCTAAATGCATAAAAAACATACCAGGGTGCCTCAAAAACATGCCAGAGTGCCTCTAAATGCATCAAAAACACACCAAGGTGCCTCAAAAACACACCAGGGTGCCTCTAAATGCATCAAAAACATACCAGGGTGCCTCTAAAGGCATCAAAAACATGCAAGGGTGCCTCAAACACATACCAGGGTGCCTCTAAATGCATCAAAAACACACCAAGGTGCCTCTAAATGCATCGAAAACACTCCAGGGTGCCTCTAAATGTATCAAAAACACGCCAGAGTGCCTCTAAATGCATCAAAAACACACAAGGATGCCTCTAAATTCATCAAAAACATGCCAGGGTGCTTCTAAATGCATCAAAAAACATGCCAGAGTGCCTCTAAATGCATCAAAAACACTCCAGGGTGCCTCAAAAACATGCCAGGGTGCCTCAAAAACACGCCAGGGTGCCTCTAAATGCATCAAAAACACACCCGGTGCCTCTAAAATGCATCAAAAAACACGCCAGGGTGCCTCTAAATGCATCAAAAACATGCCAGGGTGACTCAAAAACATGCCAGGTGCCTCAAAATGCATCAAAAACACACCAGAGTGCCTCTAAATGCATCAAAACATGCCAAGGTGCCTCTTAAAATGCATCAAAAAACTCCAGGGTGCTCGTCAAAAACATGCCAGCCAGAGTGCCTCTAAATGCATCAAAATCACGCCAGGGTGTTTTCTAAATGCATCAAAAAACATGCCAGGGTGACTCAAAAAAACATCCAGGTGCCTCAAAAAATGCATTCAAAAACACACCAGTGTGCCTCTAAATGCATCAAAAACATGCCAAGGTGCCTCTAAATGCATCAAAAACACTCCAGGGTGCCTCAAAAACATGCCAGAGTGCCTCTAAATGCATCAAAAACACGCCAGGGTGTGTTTAAATGCATCAAAAACACACCAGGGTGCCTCTAAATGCATCAAAAACATGCCAGGCTGTGTCTAAATGCATCAAAAACACACCAGGGTGCCTCAAAAACACACCAGGGTGCCTCTAAATGCATCAAAAACACACCAGGGTGACTCAAAAACATGCCAGGGTGCCTCTAAATGCATAAAAAACACACCAGGGTGCCTCAAAAACATGCTAGAGTGCTTATAAATGCATCAAAAACATGCCATGGTGCCTCTAAATGCATCAAAAACACTCCAGGGTGCCTCAAAAACATGCCAGAGTGCCTCTAAATGCATCAAAAACATGCCAGGGTGCTTCTAAATGCATCAAAAACACACCAGGGTGCCTCTAAAATGCATCAAAAACATGCCAGGTGCGTCTAAATGCATCAAAAACACACCAGACAGGGTGCCTCAAAAACACACCAGGGTGCCTTTAAATGCATCAAAAACACACCAGCATGGATGCCTCAAAAACACACCAGGGTGCCTCTAAATGCATCAAAAAAACATGCCAGAGTGTCCTCTAAATCCCATCAAAAAACACACCCAGGATGCCTCATCAAAAACACACCAGGGTGGCTCTTAAATTCATCAAAAACACACCAGGGTGCTCAAAACACTTGCCAGGGTGCCTCTAAAATGCATAAAAAAAACACACAAGGGGTGCCTCAAAAACATGCCCAGAGTGCCTCTAAATGCATCAAAAACACACCAAGGTGCCTCAAAAACATGCCAGGGTGCTTCTAAATGCATCAAAATTACACCAGGGTGCCTCTAAATGCATCAAAAACACACCAGGGTGCCTCAAAAACATGCCAGGGGTGCCTCTAAAATGCATAAAAAACCACAACCTGGGGTGCCTCAAAAACATGCCAGAGTGCCTCTAAATGCATCCAAAAACACACCCAGGTGCCTCAAAAACAAGCCAGGGTGCCTCTAAATGCATCATCAAAAACATGCCAGAGTGCCTCTAAATGCATCAAAAACATGCCAGGGTGCTTCTAAATGCATCAAAAACACACCAGGGTGCCTCTAAATGCATCAATGCAAATGCAAATGCATCAAAAACATGCCAGGGTGCGTCTAATACCTCCACACATTTGGTATTTTATGAATGAATACAAAGCTTCTTACTCAGAGGAAGCTTTGTATTCATTCATAAAATACAAAGATCGCTGTGAAAGACTAAGCACCACCACATCCTGACTCAATTTTGTTCCTGAAGTGGCAAAGTGCCACCTTTATTGGTCAATGAAAAGGTCACATACTGACACACAGATGCACCAGGCATAAGGAACTGTTTGTTTGACCATTTAACACTATTTACATTGTGGTTTCGACCATTTCAGCCTACTAGTGCCTTTTATGGTCCATTACCAGTTTATTATTTGGTGTTTGCACATTGTATGGTTCATTATCAGTTGTTAATTTTTTGGTGTTTGCACATTTTTAATTTCTGAAGCGCTTATCACTTTTTCATTTTCATATTTTTACACCAGTGTTTTGTGGACACTCCAGATTGAGCCGCTACAGACCAGTTCATGTGACTCTAGTTCACTTTTGTATACTCCTAGTAGCGCATCAGTCCTTTCCTTCATATATTTGCATCAAAAACATACCAGGGTGCCTCTAAAGGCATCAAAAACATGCCAGGGTGCCTCAAACACACACCAAGGTGCCTCTAAATGCATCGAAAACACTCCAGGGTGCCTCTAAATGCATCAAACACGCCAGAGTGCGTCTAAATGCATCACAAAACACACAAGGGTCCTAAAAAAAATACGCCAGGATGCCTCTAAATGCATCAAAAACACACCAGATGCCTCAAAAACACACCAGGGTGCCTCTAAATGCATCAAAAACACACCAGAGTGCCTCTCCTAATGCATCAAAAAAACCACCAGGGTGCCTCAAAAACATGCCAGGGTGCCTCTAAATGCATAAAAAACATACCAGGTGCCTCAAAAACATGCCAGAGTGCCTCTAAATGCATCAAAAACACACCAAGGTGCCTCAAAAACACACCAGGGTGCCTCTAAAATGCATCAAAAACATACCAGGTGCCTCTAAAGGCATCAAAAACATGCAAGGGTGCCTCAAAACATACCAGGGTGCCTCTAAATGCATCAAAAACACACCAAGGTGCCTCTAAATGCATCGAAAACACTCCAGGGTGCCTCTAAAGTATCAAAAACACGCAGAGTGCCTCTAAATGCATCAAAAAACACACAAGGATGCCTCTAAATTTCATCAAAAACATGCCAGGGTGCTTCTAAATGCATCAAAAAACATGCCAGAGTGCCTCTAAATGCATCAAAAACACTCCAGGTGCCTCAAAAAACATGCCAGGGTGCCTCAAAAACACGCCAGGGTGCCTCTAAATGCATCAAAAACACACCAGGGTGCCTCTAAATGCATCAAAAACACGCCAGGGTGCCTCTAAATGCATCAAAAACATGCCAGGGTGACTCTCAAAAAAAAAAAACATGGTCCCTCAAGGTGCATCAAAAAATGCCATCAACAAAAAACATGCCAATCAGTGCCTCTAAAAATGCCATCAAAAAAACAAAAAGGTTGCTAAATTGCCAAAGGTGTGCCTCAAAAACATGCATCCAATAAAACCCAAACACGCCAGGGTTGTTTTTAAAACATCAAAAAAAACGCCCAGGGTGCCTTAAAATGCATCAAAAACACGCCAGGGTGCCTCAAAAACACGCCAGGGTGCCTCTAAATGCATCAAAAACAGGCCAGGGTGCCTCAAAAACACTCCAGGGTGCCTCTAAATGCATCAAAAACACAACAGGGTGCCTCAAAAACACACCAGGGTGCCTCTAAATGCCTCAAAAACAGGCCAGGGTGCCTCTAAATGCATCAAAAACAGGCCAGGGTGCCTCCAAAACACGCCAGGGTGCCTTAAAATGCATCAAAAACACACCAGGGTGCCTCAAAAACACGCCAGGGTGCCTTTAAAATGCATCAAAAACACGCCAGGGTGTCTCAAAAACACACCAGGGTGCCTCTAAATGCATCAAAAACACACCAGGGTGCATCAAAAACACTCCAGGGTGCCTCTAAATGCATCCAAAACACACCAGGGTGCCTCGAAATGCATCAAAAACACACCAGGGTGCCACTAAATGCATCAAAAACACACCAGGGTGGAGGGCGGAGCTAGCCGAGGACGGAGATGCACGCGTGCTAGCAGAGCTCCGGCACCAGCGGCTCTAACACGGCACATATCAGACCTCCGAGGGGGAAAAATCCTTCACTAAAGCGGCGTTCCAGACCCGGTTACCCTGCAGACCCTACCCTGGTCATGACTCGGCGCAAGTCCGCGGGGAACCGGCCCTCTAAACTCACCGAGTTCTTCCCTATGGAGCGCAGGCAAGATGGCGCCGGGGCCTCTTCCACGCCGCTTCCAGGCCCTCAGAAGCGCACAGCCACCGAAGGGAACCCGAACAAGAGGAGCAGCCCTCCTAGGAACCTGACATCCCCACCAGCTACACCATCATCTGGAAGCCCTGAGAAGACCAGGTTCAGGATGGATGCGATGGAGACTGCACACGAGGTGAGCTCTCTATTAGAATCAGGGAAGATACAAGGGAACTACCAGACTCCATTGAAGGTTTCCCCACAGCTAATAAGCCAGTCCTGGACACTGTATTGAAAGAGATGCTGGTCTCGCTGCGGGGTTCATTGCACTCAGATATGATATCTTGTGTTCACAAGTTCAGTACAGAACTCAGAAGGGTGGCTGACAGAGTGTCTCATATAGAGGACAAAATGGGGGAATTCGCCTCCACCATTAATGACCTAGTGGACGCAAACGATAACAAAGAGGATGATATTGAGGTTATGAAAACAAAGATGGCAGAAATCGAGGATAGATCAAGAAGAAATAATGTGAAAGTGAGAGGTGTACCAGAATCTGTTAGGCCTCAGGAACTGCGTGAATATGCCTCCCATCTATTCTCTGCCATACTGCCTGACCTATCTGAGCTAGACTGCACTATTGATAGAATCCACAGGCTTCCTAAACCTGCATTCCTAGCTGATGATGTCCCTAGGGATGTAATCCTGCGCCTACATTTTTATCATACAAAGGAAAAATTAATGGCAGCATCTAGAAAGAGGGACAGCTTCCCACCAGAATACGTGAACCTTCAGTTTTTATGCGGACTTGTCACAGTTTACTCTGCAAAAACGCAGAAACCTTGCCACCATAACGAAGGCTCTCAGGAACCACAACTTGGTGTACAAGTGGGGGTTCCCCACCAAGCTCATCGTCACGAAAGACAACCGAGACTATGTGATGGACTCATTAGATAGAGGCATGGCCCTGCTCAAAGAATGGGGGATTCTTCCTGAGCCCCAACAAGCCATACGTCAAGGGGGAGGAGCCAGGAGGATTGAAAATGAGTGGCATGTAGTTGGCCGCAAAAATGCCAAGACCCATAACTAACTACCCCGGAGATCTCCATTGATACGATGTGGCCGCTGAGGTGGAGCTGCCTCCGTAGGCCTTATTCTTGAGGATCCCTCACACCTGGCCACTGAGCGACTCTTGAAAGTCGCACACAGTACTTTCTTTAGTTTCTGGCGGTATGCCAGTATTACCTTTCTTTGTTACCTATTCTAACGTTACTTCTTTTTTTTTCTTTTTTGATGTTGCCCTTTGCACGTTTTTTTGCCCTACCACCCGAAACCTTCCCTCCCATTTGGGAGACGATGACGCCGACCCCCCTGCCTCATACGAAATGGAGAAGTATCTGGCCCTTGGCTGCTGGCGAATGAATATCCTAAACGAGCCCACCCGCAGTGAGTACCTTTTTGATGTTAATAGCCACACTTGAACACACCAACTGCATGCTGACATGATACACTTCCTGACAATTAATGCCAAGGGACTAAATCACCCGGCAAAGAGGCGGTCTTTATGGAGAGAAGCCCTACAACAGAAGGCTGATGTCCTTTGTGTCCAAGAGACCCACTTCGACAGCTCAGCCCCTCCGAAATGCTCACATCCCAATTATCCGGTCACCTACTTTGCTAACGCCGACACCAAATCCAAAGGAGTAATGATCGCAGTGAGAGACTCTGTCCACTTTTCCTTGCATAAAGCCATTATCGACCCAATGGGGAGATATGTGATTTTGGTGTGTGACATCGACCTTGTATCCTATACAGTGGCGGCGGTTTATGCCCCCAATACAAAACAGACCAAATTTATACAGAGAGTCACCAAAAAAAATTAGAGAAGAACAGAAGGGACTGTTGGTGATTTGTGGGGACTTCAATATCATCCCAGATCCGGTCATGGACTCCACCTCCTCACCAAAGCGCACTCCCCCGTCATTGGCTCCCTTTTTGAGGTCGAATGAACTTTTTGATGCATGGAGATGCCTAAATGCTAATGAAAAAGACTATACTTTCTTTTCCACCCGCCACAGGTCCTATAGCAGGATAGACCTATTCTTGGTCGACAAGGGGCTTCTCCTGAAATGTAAATTTGTTAAAATCAATGCCATCACGTGGTCGGACCATGCCTCTGTGGGAATGACAGTGGGGGACATACCTCCCAATACTCCAGTTAGCATGTGGAGATCCAACCCCATGCTCTCCGGAGCGGTCCGACCAGGTCATACATTGAGACGAAACTCAGGGAATTTTTTGCTAACAATGAAGGATCAGTTACTAGCCCCTTCACCTTGTGGAATGCGCATAAGGCATGTGTGAGAGGGGTCATGATTCAACAAGGGGCTAGGGTTAAGAGGGAAAGGCAGCAGCGCACATTGACCCTAGTAGCCCGAATAAATGACTTAGAATCACAGAACAAAATTAAACCATCCCTCTCCCTGACTGAACAACTAACCCATCTACGCACTGACCTCAGGACACTGTTTCTTGACGACTATGAAAAAGCCTCTAGGAAATTTAAGCTTGCTTTCTTCACTAGTGGTAACAGGGCGGGCAAACTTCTAGCGAACAGACTTAAAGGACACAGAATTAAATCTAAGATTCCCTATATTCACCACCCAGAGACAAAGGTAAAACATTTTCATCCTCAAGCCATAGCTGACGCCTTTAGTCACTATTACGGGTCGCTTTATAACCTCAAGGATGATCCAACGATTAACCAACCATCCTCGGAAGCCATCGTGGCATTCCTAGAGAAAGTTAATCTTCCCTCCCTGACCCCTGACCAACTACTGGAACTAAACTCCCATTTACTGTAGAAGAAGTGGAGAGGACCATACAGTCCATCCCATCAAATAAATCCCCGGGCCCCGACGGATTTATTGGAGAATACTTCAAAACATTCCAAGACATACTCAGCCCCTACTTGGTCCAGGTGTACAATGCCGCTGCTGCCTCATCCTCGTTTCCAAGGGAAATGTTAAGTGCCACTATAGTGGCTCTCCCTAAACCGGGGAAAGATCCAGATACACCCCAAAACTTTCGGCCCATATCATTATTGAACAACGATGTCAAAATCTACGCGAAACTTTTAGCTGCTAGACTGGTGGACATACTCCCGGGGTTAATTAATGTGGACCAATCAGGCTTTACAAGGGGGAGACAAACGACAGACGCCACCAGGAGACTACTGAACATCATACATATAACAGAGCGTCGTCGAACGCCTTCTCTGCTCCTTGCGCTGGATGCGGAGAAGGCGTTCGACAGGATTCACTGGAGGTTTTTGGAAAAGGTCCTGGGGAGGTTTGGCTTCGAGGGGCACATTTACTCTGCCATAATGGCATTGTACTCACATCCTTCTGCACAGGTACTAGTGGCAGGTACTCTTTCCACACCATTTGACATCACTAATGGCACAAGGCAAGGGTGCCCACTCTCGCCTCTGATATTCAACCTTTTGATGGAACCTTTGGCTTCCCATCTGAGGTCGCACCCACGAATCTCTGGGATCCAAGTGGGAGAGAAAAACCATGTGATTAGCTTATTCGCAGACGACATCATCCTGATGGTCACTGACATAGAAAAATCTGTTGAAACAATATACTCTTCACTGAGGGCATTTAACGAAATCTCATACTACAAAGTAAACGAATCAAAATCACATATTCTAGGTCTAGGAGTCCCTAGGGAAATCAAACTACGAATGGAACAGAAGTTCCCATTTGTATGGAAGGAGGAAGGCATTAAATACCTTGGAATTGTCCTAACTTCCACTTCCAAAGGGCTACTACAAGCCAACTACACCCCCTTCCTGACCTCCTTCCAGGCTAAATTAGACGACCTGGCCAAACTGAACTGTCATGGCTGGGCAGGTTGGCAGCCTTCAAGATGCAGGTGCTACCTCAGCTCCTGTACCTTTTCAGGACATTGCCTATTCCGATCCCTAATCCCTATTTCAAGTCCCTACAATCTATACTAAACAGATATTTATGGCGGGGAAAGCGGGCTAGATGTGCCTTCAGTAAACTGACAAAACACAGAAAAGCAGGGGGTATTGGTCACGTCCACCTACAAGGTTATTACTTTGCCGCCACTCTGTCCCAACTGCAGCACTGGATGGTGCCTGCCTCAGAAGCATTGTGGGTGGACTTGGAACAGTCCCAAATTAAACGAGGTACACTACGAGATTTTCTACTAACATCACACATAAGCGAAAAACATGGACCCTACCATCGCGCCAACTATCAGGCGTCGATTAGGGCTTGGGGCCACCTCCGCAGTTTCCACGAATGGTCAGGACCAGTGTCTCCGTTGCAATTCCCTATTACTGCTATACATAACATAATACCTGATATCAACCTGGATGGGTGGGTATCCAGGGGTATTCGGCAACTGAAAGATATAGTAGAGGGACCCTCACTTGTGACATTCCAGGAGCTGCAGGATAGATACAAGCTTCCAGCGACTGAGCAGTATAAATACAGCCAGCTCTCACACATGTTTAAAAGGAACACATACCTTCTCACCTCACTCCCTGTTAACATCTCCCAATTCTATCAACAACCCAAAGTCACCCCTAAAGGGATCTCGATATTTTACATGGGTTTACAGGAGAAACATAAACTATCTAAAATGCAACATATGGAGGCCTGGGAAAGAGATGTGGGGAGGAAATACACTATCCTTCAGTGGGTAAAATCTTTGAAGATTGTGTACTCTTCTACTAAGAGCACTAACCTGATGGAAACGCACCAAAAGCTGCTGTTGAGGTGGTACCTCACCCCCTATAGGCTATCTAAAATATATAGGGATTCATCTCCCTTGTGTTGGAGGAAGTGCGGGGAGACAGGTACATTGGTCCACATTATGTGGTCTTGCCCGAAGCTGAGTCGCCTATGGTCTGGGTGTGGGGGATAGTCAAGGACATCATGGATCCAGTTGATCCGCTGACCCCGGGATTGGCATTACTATCACTGGAAATTGACAAAATTCCCACCTTTTGCAGAACTGTAGTGTCGAACCTCCTCCTGGCCACAAGGTTGGTAGTCCTGCGCCACTGGAAGAGCGAAATACCGCCTTCACTTAATGAGGTAATTATCACAATGCATACACAGGGCAAATACGAGATTATGCACTCGTACACAATGGGTTCCTCTGAAGCCATGACTACAGCATGGTCCCCCTGGCAACAATGGTACTCAAACCTTACAGGTCTTTGAACTAGAGTGGTCACCTAGCGGACCACTATTTTTGTCAATAATGGAGGTTTTGTGCGTTTTGTGCGCTCTGTGCGAATTGGGCATATATGTTTTGTTTTGTTTTGTTTTGTTTATTCAGATTGACCTTTTATTTATTCCTTATGTTTTGAAACTATCTCTTTAAAAGCATATTTAATACATGGTTGCATGAGAGACACCTGAACTTCTATGGTTTTGTGGTTTTATACCTATAGTATGGAAATACATAGGGGTCTAGGCCCTCCCGTACACTCGCTTAGCACAGGGGCCCGGGGCTCTGGGCGGGACTACCACTCTGACCAAATGAGAGGGATTGGAGGAGGTGGTCTGGGTCTGGGTCCGGGTTCCTCCGTTTTCATGAGCCACTCGCGTAGGGCCTCTACTGAAGGGGGGGGCTATTGCGCCATATCAATGCCCTGTCGTGGTTAGTCCGACTACATATAATCACCATACGAAGTATTACTGTATGCTATATGCTACTATGTATGTGCACTATGACATTTGCAAGTACCTTTTATGTTTAATGTTTTTGCATATCTTTGCATTTTTTTGTTCCATGTATTGCACTTTTTCTAATACCTCAATAAAAAACATTGTTTAAAAAAAAAAAAAAAAAAAAAAAAAAAAAAAAAAAAACACACCAGGGTGCCTCGAAATGCATCAAAAACACACCAGGGTGCCACTAAAGGCATTAAAAACATGCCAGGGTGCCTCAAAAACACGCCAGGGTGCCTCTAAATGCATCAAAAACACACCAGGGTGCCTCAAAATGCCTCAAAAACATGCCAGGGTGCCTCAGAATGCATCAAAAACACACCAGGGTGCCTCAAAAACACTCCAGGGTGCCTCTAAATGCTTTAAAAGCACACCAGAGTGCCTCTAAATGCCTCAAAAACATGCCAGGGTGCCTCAGAATGCATCAATAACACGCCAGGGTGCCTCAAAAACACGCCAGGGTGCCTCTTAATGCATCAAAAACACCCCAGGGTGCCTCTAAATACATCAAAAACACACCAGGGTGCCTCAAAGACACTCCAGAGTGCCTCTAAATGCATCAATAACACGTCGGGTGCCTCAAAAACACGCCAGGGTGCCTCTAAATGCATCAAAAACACACCAGGGTGCCTCAAAAACACTCTGGGGTGCCTCTAAATGCCTCAAAAACACACCAGGGAGCCTCTAAATGCATCAATAACACGCCAGGGTGCCTCAAAAACACGCCAGAGTTCCTTAAAATGCATCAAAAACACGCCAGGGTGCCTCAAAAACACGCCAGAGTGCCTTAAAATGCATCAAAAACACGCCAGGGTGCCTCTAAATGCATCAAAAACAGGCCAGGGTGCCTCAAAATACATCAAAAACACTCCAGGGTGCCTCTAAATGCATCAAAAACACACCAGGGTGCCTCAAAAATACTCCAGGGTGCCTCTAAATGCATCAAAAACACAACAGGGTGCCTCAAAAACACACCAGGGTGCCTCTAAATGCCTCAAAAACATGCCAGGGTGCCTCAGAATGCATCAAAAACACACCAGGGTGCCTCAAAAACACGCCAGAGTGCCTTAAAATGCATCAAAAACAGGCCAGGGTGCCTCAAAAACACGCCAGGGTGCCTCTAAATGCATCAAAAACACACCAGGGTGCCTCAAAAACACGCCAGGGTGCCTCTGAATGCATCAAAAACACACCAGGGTGCCTCAAAAACACTCCGGGGTGCCTCTAAATGCCTCAAAAACACACCAGGGAGCCCCTAAATGCATCGATAACACGCCAGGGTGCATCAAAAACACGCCAGGGTGCCTCAAAAACACGCCAGGGTGCCTCTAAATGCATCAAAAACACACCAGGGTGCCTCAAAAACACGCCAGGGTGCCTCTAAATGCATCAATAACACGCCAGGGTGCCTCAAAAACACGCCAGAGTGCCTCTAAATGCATCAATAACACATCGGGGTGCCTCAAAAACACGCCAGGGTGCCTCTAAATACATCAAAAACACGCCAGGGTGCCTCTGAATGCATCAAAAACACACCAGGGTGCCTCAAAAACACTCCGGGGTGCCTCTAAATGCATCAAAAACACACCAGGGTGCCTCAAAAACACGCCAGGGTGCCTCTGAATGCATCAAAAACACACCAGGGTGCCGCAAAAACACTCCGGGGTGCCTCTAAATGCCTCAAAAACACACCAGGGAGCCCCTAAATGCATCGATAACACGCCAGGGTGCATCAAAAACACGCCAGGGTGCCTCAAAAACACGCCAGAGTGCCTTAAAATGCATCAAAAACACGCCAGGGTGCCTCTAAATGCATCAAAAACAGGCCAGGGTGCCTCAAAAACACGCCAGGGTGCCTCTAAATGCATCAAAAACAGGCCAGGGTGCCTCAAAAACACTCCAGGGTGCCTCTAAATGCTTTAAAAGCACACCAGGGTGCCTCTAAATGCATCAAAAACACACCAGGGTGCCTCAAAAACACTCCAGGGTGCCTCTAAATTCTTTAAAAGCACACCAGGGTGCCTCTAAATGCATCAATAACACACCATGGTGCCTCAAAAACACGCCAGGGTGCCTCTAAATGCATCAATAACACGCCAGGGTGCCTCAAAAACACGCCAGAGTGCCTCTAAATGCATCAATAACACATCGGGGTGCCTCAAAAACACGCCAGGGTGCCTCTAAATACATCAAAAACACGCCAGGGTGCCTCTGAATGCATCAAAAACACACCAGGGTGCCTCAAAAACACTCCGGGGTGCCTCTAAAGTCCTCAAAAACACACCAGGGAGCCTCTAAATGCATCGATAACACGCCAGGGTGCCTCAAAAACATGCCAGAGTGCCTTAAAATGCATCAAAAACACGCCAGGGTGCCTCAAAAACACGCCAGAGTGCCTTAAAATGCATCAAAAACACGCCAGGGTGCCTCTAAATGCATCAAAAACAGGCCAGGGTGCCTCAAAATACATCAAAAACACTCCAGGGTGCCTCTAAATGCATCAAAAACACACCAGGGTGCCTCAAAAACACACCAGGGTGCCTCTAAATGCCTCAAAAACATGCCAGGGTGCCTCAGAATGCATCAAAAACACACCAGGGTGCCTCAAAAACACTCCAGGGTGCCTCTAAATGCCTCAAAAGCACACCAGGGTGCCTCTAAATGCATCAATAACACGCCAGGGTGCCTCAAAAACACGCCAGGGTGCCTCTTAATGCATCAAAAACACCCCAGGGTGCCTCAAAAACACGCCAGAGTGCCTTAAAATGCATCAAAAACAGGCCAGGGTGCCTCAAAAACACTCCAGGGTGCCTCTAAATGCCTCAAAAGCACACCAGGGTGCCTCTAAATGCTTCAATAACACGCCAGGGTGCCTCAAAAACACGCCAGGGTGCCTCTTAATGCATCAAAAACACCCCAGGGTGCCTCTAAATGCATCAAAAACACAACAGGGTGCCTAAAAAACACGCCAGAGTGCCTCTAAATGCATCAAAGACACACCAAGGTGCCTCTAAATACATCAAAGACAGGCCAGAGTGCCTCTAAATGCATCAAAAACGATCCAGGGTGCCTCTAAATGCATCAAAGACACACCAAGGTGCCTCTAAATGCATCAAAAACAGGCCAGGGTGCCTCTAAATGCATCAAAAACACGCCAGAGTGCCTCTAAATGCATCAAAAACAGGGCAGGGTGCCTCTAAATGCATCAAAAACAGGCCGGGTGCCTCCAAAACACGCCAGGGTGCCTCTAAATGCATCAATAACACTCCAGGGTGCCTTAAAATGCATCAAAAACATGCCAGGGTGCCTCTAAATGCATCAAAAACAGGCCAGGATGCCTCAAAAACACTCCAGGGTGCCTCTAAATGCATCAAAAACAGGCCAGGGTGCCTCAAAAACACGCCAGGGTGCCTCTAAATGCATCAAAAACACGCCAGGGTGCCTCAAAAACACTCCAGGGTGCCTCTAAATACATCAAAAACATACCAGGGTGCCTCAAAAACACTCCGGGGTGCCTCTAAATGCCTCAAAAACACACCAGGGAGCCTCTAAATGCATCAATAACACGCCAGGGTGCCTCAAAAACACGCCAGAGTGCCTCTAAATGCATCAATAACACGTCGGGTGCCTCAAAAACACGCCAGGGTGCCTCTAAATGCATCAAAAACATACCAGGGTGCCTCAAAAACACTCCGGGGTGCCTCTAAATGCCTCAAAAACACACCAGGGAGCCTCTAAATGCATCAATAACACGCCAGGGTGCCTCAAAAACACGCCAGAGTGCCTTAAAATGCATCAAAAACACGCCAGGGTGCCTCAAAAACACGCCAGAGTGCCTTAAAATGCATCAAAAACACCCCAGGGTGCCTCTAAATGCATCAAAAACACAACAGGGTGCCTAAAAAACACGCCAGAGTGCCTCTAAATGCATCAAAGACACACCAAGGTGCCTCTAAATACATCAAAGACAGGCCAGAGTGCCTCTAAATGCATCAAAAACGATCCAGGGTGCCTCTAAATGCATCAAAGACACACCAAGGTGCCTCTAAATGCATCAAAAACAGGCCAGGGTGCCTCTAAATGCATCAAAAACACGCCAGAGTGCCTCTAAATGCATCAAAAACAGGGCAGGGTGCCTCCAAAACACGCCAGGGTGCCTCTAAATGCATCAATAACACTCCAGGGTGCCTTAAAATGCATCAAAAACACGCCAGGGTGCCTCAAAAACACGCCAGGGTGCCTCTAAATGCATCAAAAACAGGCCAGGGTGCCTCAAAAACACTCCAGGGTGCCTCTAAATGCATCAAAAACAGGCCAGGGTGCCTCAAAAACACTCCAGTGTGCCTCTAAATACATCAAAAACATACCAGGGTGCCTCAAAAACACTCCGGGGTGCCTCTAAATGCCTCAAAAACACACCAGGGAGCCTCTAAATGCATCAATAACACGCCAGGGTGCCTCAAAAACACGCCGGAGTGCCTTAAAATGCATCAAAAACACGCCAGGGTGCCTCAAAAACACGCCAGAGTGCCTTAAAATGCATCAAAAACACGCCAGGGTGCCTCTAAATGCATCAAAAACACTCCAGGGTGCCTCTAAATGCATCAAAAACACACCAGGGTGCCTCAAAAACACTCCAGGGTGCCTCTAAATGCATCAAAAACACAACAGGGTGCCTCAAAAACACACCAGGGTGCCTCTAAATGCCTCAAAAACATGCCAGAATGCATCAAAAACACACCAGGGTGCCTCAAAAACACTCCAGGGTGCCTCTAAATGCCTCAAAAGCACACCAGGGTGCCTCTAAATGCATCAATAACACGCCAGGGTGCCTCAAAAACACGCCAGGGTGCCTCTTAATGCATCAAAAACACCCCAGGGTGCCTCTAAATACATCAAAAACACACCAGTATGCCTCAAAAACACGCCAGAGTGCCTTAAAATGCCTCAAAAACACTCCAGGGTGCCTCTAAATGCATGAAAAACACACCAGGGTGCCTAAAAAACACGCCAGAGTGCCTCTAAATGCATCAAAAACAGGCCAGGGTGCCTCCAAAACACTCCAGGGTGCCTCTAAAGGCATCAAAAACACACCAGGGTGTCTCTAAATGCATCAATAACACGCCAGGGTGCCTCAAAAACACTCCGGGGTGCCTCTAAATGCATCAAAAACACACCAGGGTGCCTCAAAAACACGCCAGGGTGCCTCTAAATGCATCAAAAACACACCAGGGTGCCTCAAAAACACGCCAGGGTGCCTCTGAATGCATCAAAAACACACCAGGGTGCCTCAAAAACACTCCGGGGTGCCTCTAAATGCCTCAAAAACACACCAGGGAGCCTCTAAATGCATCGATAACACGCCAGGGTGCCTCAAAAACACGCCAGAGTGCCTTAAAATGCATCAAAAACACGCCAGGGTGCCTCAAAAACACGCCAGAGTGCCTTAAAATGCATCAAAAACACGCCAGGGTGCCTCTAAATGCATCAAAAACACGCCAGGGTGTCTCAAAAACACGCCAGAGTGCCTTAAAATGCATCAAAAACATGCCAGGGTGCCTCTAAATGCATCAACAACACTCCAGGGTGCCTTAAAATGCATCAAAAACACGCCAGGGTGCCTCAAAAACATGCCAGGGTGCCTCAAAAACACGCCAGGGTGCCTCTAAATGCATCAAAAACAGGCCAGGGTGCCTCAAAAACAGGCCAGGGTGCTTCTAAATGCATCAAAAACACAACAGGGTGCCTCAAAAACACACCAGGGTGCCTCTAAATGCATCAAAAACACAACAGGGTGCCTCTAAATGCCTCAAAAACACTCCAGGGTGCCTCTAAATGCATCAAAAACACTCCAGAGTGCCTCTAAATGCCTCAAAAACACACCAGGGTGCCTCAAAAACACGCCAGAGTGCCTTAAAATGCATCATAAATATGCCAGGGTGCCTCAAAAACACCCCAGGGTGCCTCTAAATGCATCAAAAATACACCAGGGTGCCTCAAAAACACTCCAGGGTGCCTCTAAATGCATCAAAAATACACCAGGGTGCCTCAAAAACACTCCAGGGTGCCTCTAAATGCATCAAAAATACACCAGGGTGCCTCAAAAACACTCCAGGGTGCCTCTAAATGCATCAAAAACACGCCAGGGTGCCTCCTATATGCCTCAAAAACACACCAGGGTGCCTCTAAATGCATTCTGCTTCCACACAGCTGCATATGTATAGTATTAACACGTGGGGGGCGGAGTCTGTGGGGGGCGGAGTCTGTCTTAACCAATCCTGTTGCTTGTTTTTTTGTAAATTTGCATATTTCAGGAAAGCATGTATAATCCCTGAATTTTTGTATTTTCTAAGTAATAAATAATAAAACAAAGATGATAATGTGAGGGGGAGAAGTAAATCTAGTAACAGTATACAGATACAGTAAATATCGTCTGCAATGACAGAAAAAAAAAAAACGTGCAAAAATGTTCTCTCCATAAGTTAGCCGGAACACATTTGTTGGACTATAAATACAACGTGCAGCCTATAGTATCCTAGGGCAGCACAGAGACGTTGTGGATTAAATCCTTGTCGGGCAGATACAGAGCTCTGTAACCACTGGTTACATCTCCTCTGCCTGGAGTTTGCATGTTCTCCCTGTGCTGTGTGGGTTTCCTCCGAGTACTTCGGTTTCCTCCCACACTCCAAAAAACATGGTGGTAGGGCCACCCACCCCAGAGTGCCTCTAAAGGCAACAGGGGCCACTGATCAGAGAAGTGCCTTCGAATGGCATGAAGGGAAACGGTGTGAAAGGAGCCAAAAGGCTTCACTGCCGGGCCACTGCCCAGAGTAGTGCCTTAGAATGGCGCGAAGGGAACGGTGTGAAGGGAGCCTAAAGGCTTCACCGCCGGACCACTGACAAGAGTAGTGCCTTAGAATGGCGCGAAGGGAACGGTGTGAAGGGAGCCAAAAGGCTTCACCGCCGGACCACTGACAAGAGTAGTGCCTTAGAATGGCGCGAAAGGAACGGTGTGAAGGGAGCCAAAAGGCTTCACCGCCGGACCACTGCCCAGAGTAGTGCCTTAGAATGGCGCAAAGGCAAACAGTGTGACGGGAGCCATAAGGCTTCACCACCCGGGCCCACTAGTAGTGCCTTAGGGTGTGGCCGGACCACACTGACAAGAGCAGTGCCTTAGAATGGCGCGAAGGCTCTTTTTTTGTTTATCCATCCGTCAAATACCACCAATATTTGTTTCCCTTGTAATAGGTGTGACAGGTCCTCTAAGGAAAGATGCTCGTCAATAAGACGCCACATCTGTCCTCCAGGCTTACAAGCATGAGATCGTGAGAAAAATACACCGGTTCTGTTTACTTGTTTACATTACTGACGGATGGATGGCACTGACAGGGAGCACTGACGGATGGATGGCACTGACAGGGAGCACTGACGGATGTATGGCACTAACGGATGGATGGCACTGACAGGGAGCACTGACGGATGGATGGCACTGACAGGGAGCACTGACGAATGGATGGCACTGACAGGGAGCACTGACGGATGGATGGCACTGACAGGGAGCACTGACGGATGTATGGCACTGACAGGGAGCACTGACGGATGTATGGCACTAACGGATGGATGGCACTGACAGGGAGCACTGACGGATGGATGGCACTGACAGGGAGCACTGGTGTCCAGAGGAGGGGATGCAAGTTAGTGCTGAGCTGTAAAATACAGCTACAGAGGCGATTCAGTTTGCCTGCGTTGCGCTATACAAGTCATTCATTCATATAGTGCACTGTGCGATTTTCCGTCCCACCGCCGTACATGACCAGTCACAGGGCACCAGCCAGGGACAGGAATTAAACAGGGGGACGGATCCGGCAGTGACACACACTGCCTGGCGTCCCCCTGAATGTTGCACCCGGCTCGACGGCGCTCCCTACGTTACCCCACTGGCCCCGCCCCCTCTCCTCCGCCAACTTCCGGGTATCAGCTCAGGCATCGGGAGATCGCACAAATGCTCGGTATCGGTACTGATACTAGTATCGGGACAACCCTACTATTTTGTATTGCCTTGACTACGATCTCCTGGCCTTAAACATATCCATTCATATGTACTGTGGATCCCCCTCATTTACTAAGCTCTGGATCAACTGCACTGACTATTAGCATTTAGTAAAGTTCAGGTATCATTGTAACACACTGACATTCACAGACATGACTGGGCATGATGGGAAATTGTAGTTCCTGAACAACTGGAGGGCTGTAGTGCTCTATATAATAACGCACATAAACGTTGTTACTAAGCACTTGTCTGTAGTGGGCCGGTGATTTAAAATGTGTTACCCTTAAAATTGATCATTTAAAGTGGTAATTAAGGTTTTATACCTTCATGCGTTCAAACAAATAAAATGTCTCTGTGCAGCTCCCCCCATCAGCCGACCCTAATACTTGCGCGAGCCCCATTACAATCCAGCAATGTGTGGGTCTCTACTTCCTCATTGGCTGTCAATCACAGCCAGTTAGCTAATGAGAAGAGAGAGGGGCGGGCCGAGCCACAGCTCTGCGTGTGAATGGACAGGGCTCAGGAGAAAGCCTGCCTGGGTGCCCCCATAGCAAGCTGCTTGCTCTGGAGGCACTCGGCCTGAGGGAGGGGCTGGGAGCACCAGCAAAGGACGATTGGCGCTCATCTGTGCAAAAACATGTTTATTGAAAGAAAAATGTCTTTAATATGACTTTAATAATTCATTCTTTTTCTTAATAAAGAAACTTGAAAATGTTGATTCTTTGTGTTGTTCCGCTTTTTATTTTAGTTTGCCGATCATAGTTACAGGATAACGCACCAACGCATGTTGTGTAATCAGTTTGCCCGCCATGCGCCTTTCCCATCCCTGCTCTGCCTGAAACATTTACATATTCATGATCTCACACAGGGGTCAGGTTTAAGCCCTGGTTCAACCAAGTGGGGCTTTGAAGTCGCATTACTTCAAAGCAGTGCGATTTCACGTGCAGCTTGCTGACATCTGTGCAACTTAATTTAGCAGACGTCCCACTGAAATCGCACAGATATAGCGCAGGATTTTTTTTTTTAAGTTGCTGTGGCTTGAGTTGTAGCGACTTTGGCCGCATTGCCGCAAATGGGGTGCAGCTTGTCGCATGGAAAGTCACACAGGTGTGAACCAGGGATAAGGTCCCTTTCACACTGCGGTAGTTTTCAGGAACTTTAGCCTAGGACTTTAGTCCGAAGGACGTTGGTCAGGAACTTGAGTTGCATACAAACGGCAAAGAATTATCGGCCAACAATTTGAAACTACGTGGGTTTTTTTTCCGGCTCTTTAGCACCACTATTTGGACAACTTCTGCTAATATAGTGTTATGGTGAACATTGCTTCTGAGCATGCGTGTTTATACGTGTACTAGGGTTGTCCCGATACTAGTATCGGTTTCGGGACCGATACAGAGTATTTGCGGGAGTACTTGTAACTCCGCAAATGACCCCTGTCATGGACCATGAAATACTGAAGTGTTTCTACATGAAATCCTAATTCATGTATTACAGATTTTATGCTGAACCCCAGCCAGGTCAACAGACTCATAAGTGATACTTATTGTCCATTGTGTGATAACCCTATCTAAAGCCTTTCTATTATCAGGTGTAAATGACTTCTGCCCTGTCTCTGGTCTCCAGACAGTTCCATTGTTCTGTGGCTGGCTATTGATTGACCCCCTGGGGCTTTTGTCTGAATACACATCACATGCTTCTAGCCACACATATTCAGGCTATTCAAGCTTTGGGACCAATCTCTGCTGAGACATTTTCAAGTCCTCATTTGCATGGTTTAAGAGGACCAGAGTGAAGACTGCATACTTTACAATGGACCAATAAGAAAGCGGTTGTTGGGGCGGGATGTTCCAAATCCTGTATAAAGTGTGCTGTGTACTTTCAATAAAGGGTGTCCTGTTACATTCAGCATTAAGCCATGGCTCATGTGTGGATTATTCAGCGATTCCAGGATATTCATAGTCGGGGAATATTGGGTGATTTCTTTTATGGGAGAAGAAGGGAATGGATGGCGGAGATATGTTCGACTACCGTCACAACCCGATGCCTGAATAGAATACCTGCCCCCCCCCGCAACGCCGCCCGCGTTAATCAGCGTGCAGGGAACATTACAGGCAGCTTTCGTTTGAATAGTTGTAATCCCAGCCGCCCGGTGTATAGACACTCCCCCTTGCTCGAAATTGGACGGATCTGTCCAATCCTGTGCAAGGGGGAGTGTCTATACACGCGCGCGGCAGGGATTACAACTATTCAAACAAAAACTGCCTGTAATGTTCCCCGCACGCTGATTAACGCGGTAGGAGCAGCGGCAGCATCATCTACTAGGTGTGGGGGACGTGGCTGCGATATATGTGGGGGGACGTGGCTGCGATATATGTGGGGGGACGTGGCTGCGATATATGTGGGGGGACGTGGCTGCGATATATGTGGGGGGACATGGCTGCGATATATGTGGGGGGACATGGCTGCGATATATGTGGGGGGATATATAGCGTTACACACACACATTATCATCAATAGACCTTCACATAATACAGGGTCTATTAGCACAAACCACAATGAAAGATCCCTAGAAGCCATCCTAGATTCATTTACATCACACCAGACAGACAGGTGGCTGAGTTAATGACATTAACACCTAACAGTTGGTGTCCCCACATTATGAATGAGTCCACTCTTTCAATTAACCTTTTGAGTTCAGAATCAACAAACAGCAACCAGTTCTCCACAGATATCCTGGAATATATTGTGGATAATAATTACATAATAGTCCCATCTCAGGTAGTCCAAGATATATTCTGACTGTCCATTATTTTCTGGCTCATGCTTTCTAAGAGCTTCTGGGTACCACAGGCCCTCCTGTTACAAGCATGATCCAATTTGATACAGCAGGGTAAAAAATTCCTTCCTGATCCCCCGAGAGACAATCGGATTTTCCCTGGATAAACTTTACCTACAAATTGTCAGGGACTCTTCTTCCGATCCCATCGAGCCACCATTCAGGGGAAACAGCAACGTTCCTCTACAATTGCGCTCCGTCGCACGTCCAGTCCTCCTGCATCTGCGTCAACGGCGCGTGCTCCACGGGTGCGCGTGACGGGAGCACGCGGGTGCACGTTAATCCGGTTTTGGCGCCAGATTTGCTTTAAAAACTCACTGGTATCCACAGCACACTGGTTTGTGTGGTAGGGGGTGCTGTACATAAATAATCTATAAAGTGCTAGTGCAAAGTGCAAGTGGGTATGGCATATATGGTAATTCCAACCAGGAAAAAAACAAATATTCATAAATTGGTTGTCAAACCAGTGCATAAAGTGATAATAAGTAGTGACAAAAGAGATAATAATAATGCGATTTCACAATGGCTCGTGCAACCAAACCTATTAGGCCTCGTACACACGAGGCAATCTATCTGTTCAAATCGGTCGGACCGACCGATTTGAACGGATCTGTCTGCTGGGATTTTGGTTTGCTTGCATGTACACACGAGCAAACCTAAATCCCTGTCCGCAGACAGCGTGCTGACGTGGCGGTGACGTTGACGCCGCCACGTCACCGCACCAGGAAGTAAAACACTTCCGCGCATGCGTCGAAATCATTCGGCGCGTGTGCGAGAAGACATGTGTGCTGGTTAGCATACTAACCAGCAGACATGTCGGGCGGACGGGTTCCCAGCCGACAGATTTCAAAGCATGCTTTGAAATCTGTCGGGTGGCCAAATCCGTCAGCTCGCCCGTACACACGGTCGAATCTGTTTGCTGGGACGGTCTAGCAGACCGTTTCCAGCAGACAGATTTGATCATGTGTACGAGGCCATAGATATAAAAGAGTCCAAAAAAAGATAATGAAATCTTGACCGTGGTGATACAGCATAAAGGACACATATATAATTATAAAAAGTTCTTAAGGTCACAGATCTAAATAGCTAACATGCCACTGGAAAATAAAAATTGCATAGAGAATCTCATTCAGTAAGTGCCTCTGTGTGTTCCTCCACCATAGACAACGATCGACACCTCAAGCGTGCTCATTAGTGGTCAAAGGCTTACCAGAAGTGCTGGACCTCTTGTAACGGTCACCACCGTTTACGACCTTCCATCCATTCACTTCAGCTCATACGACACTCCACAATCCAGCAGACACAATCCATATCAATTCCCCAGAAAATTAGACTGACAGCTCTATCTTCTGGTTTCAAAATGAATGAATGCTTTAATGGTTTCATCTCAGCTTTTTATGCAGTTACAAGCATGTGACAGTAATCAAAGGGACAATGAAATCTCCACCCCCCCTAGTCACACAATGAGTTGCCCTTCAATCCACATCTTTAGACAGACGTCTATCTCCGACAGACAGGTAGTCACATCTGGGCATCAATAGGCTTTAAACCGTGTTATCACACAATAGAAAGGTCTAGGAGCAGACCTGAATTAACACCTTTACACAATGGACAATGAAATGTCTAGGAGTAGATGCAATTAACACCTTTCAAAAGCATGTGTGCCCACATTGAATAGCCAACAAACTTGTGAATCTCAAGACATTCCTGCAAACATGAATTATTATTAATGTCCCATCTCATGTAATACATGAATTATGATTCACTAGCCACCACATGCCCAAAGGGGCACAGGGAGGACTCAGACCCAAGAGCTATCAGTGACGCTGACACAGGAGTATCCCCATCCTTCCAAAGTCTCTGGTTGTCCGGGTCATCCCGTTACACCTCTTTCCTAGACAAGAAGGTCAGATGCGCTTATGCAGGATAATGCCTGCATGCATATAATAGCGTCTCAGATGGTAGACAAAAAACCCTTGTTTCTCCAGAATTTCAAAGAAGGGACATGTAACAACAAAACAAAGCCTCCATAGTGCAACCAGTTTATTTTATAAAAAAGTAAATAAAAACATGGGCCAAGTGGCCGCTTACATTAGAAAGTGCCCAACCCGGTAGCCTGGTCACACTGTTTTTGAACCATCTGACGCTCTGGCAGCAGGATTTCCACTGACGGTGAAACGCACGTGAGGTACGCCGACACGAAGGTGGAGGAACCCTTGCGACTGACAGGCCTGCAGACCCAGTGTCGTGTTGGGCACTTTCTAATGTAAACGGCCACTTGGCCCATGTTTTTATTATCCTTTTTATAAAATAAACTGGTTGCACTATGGAGGCTTTGTTTTGTTGTTACATGTCCCTTCTTTGAAATTCTGGAGAACCAAGGGTTTTTTGTTTACCATTTGAAACGCAATATATGCATGCAGGCATTATGCTGTATAAGCGCATCTGACCTTATTTTCTAGGAAAGAGGTCCAGCACTTCTGGTAAGCCTTTGGCCACTAATGAGCACGCTTGAGGTGTCGATCGTTGTCTATGGTGGAGGAACACACAGAGGCACTTACTGAATGAGATTCTCTATGCAATTTTTATTTTCCAGTGGCATCTTAGCTATTTGAATTTGTGACATTAAGAACTTTTTATAATTATATATGTGTCCTTTATGCTTAATCACCATGGTCAAGATTTCATTATCTTTTTTTGGACTCTTTTATATCTAGTAGTTTGGGGGGGTTGGGTACTGCGGCCCCCCCCCACCCCAAAGTACCATGTCCCCGTGTTGATAAGGACAGTGCCTCTTCCCGACAACCCTGGCCGTTGGTTGTCGGGGTCTGCGGGCGGGGGGCTTATTGGAATCTGGGAGCCCCCTTTAATAAGGGGGCCCCGAATACCAGCCCCCCACCCTAGGTGAATGAATATGGGGTACATCGTACTCCTACCCATTCACCTGGAGGCAAAGTGTTAATAACAAAAACACACAACACAGGGTTTTAAAATATTTTATTAGTCAGCTCCGGGGCCCCCCTCTCTTCTTTAGCTCTTTTTTGAGGGGGGTCTTCTCCGCTCTCCGGGGGTCTTCTTCCATCTTCTCCACTTCACCGCTGTTGTCTCGGCGCTCCCCAGTTCTTCTCCCGCTCGCTCTCCTGTGCCCTCTTCTTCAGGGCTGCCCGCCGCTATCTTTGTGTTAGCTCAATTACTAGCGACTGCCGCTCTTCTGCCTTATTCTCTTCTTCCTATGTTGACGCGACGCTTCCTCCCGCTGTACTGCCGGGTGAGCGGCTCGCACCAATTTATATAGGCCTCATTCGACGTCACAGTCCCATCATGCTCCGGTATGGGGACTGTGACATCGTAAGAGGCCTATATAAATTTGTGAGAACCACGCACCCGGCAGTACAGCGGGAGGAAGCGTTGCGTCAACATAGGAAGAAGAGAAGAAGGCAAAAGAGCGGCATAGAAGAGCGGGCTGGCCGCCGCTAGTGATTAAGCTAAGGCGAAGATAGCAGCGGCCAGCCCTGAAGAAGAAGGCGCCGGAGAGCGAGCGGGAGAAGAACCGGGGAGCGCCGAGACAACAGCGTTAAAGTGGATAAGATTGAAGAAGACCCCCAGAGAGTGGAGAAGACCCCCCCATGTAAAAGAGCTAAAGAAGAGAGGGGGGGCCCCGGAGCTGACTAACAAATTTTTTTTTTTTTTTAACACTTTGCCTCCAGATGAATGGGTAGGGGGTACACATCTGCATTGTAAATGTATTGGTCCAATGGGGGAATTTGTTTTAAACCCATTTTGAAATATTGGAAAAAAAAGGCCCTATGTAACCAATGGGCTGAAACACGTCTGATAGCATGACCACTGATTTAGAACTGTCTGATGGTGTCAGTGATTCTAAATAGACCAGTACTGTGTGCCTACACAGAGGAGACCAACAATGTATGCAGTGAAATAAAAGGTGTTTATTTACAAAAAAACAGGTGAAGACAACCAGTGCACATTAACAACAAAGCCTATATAAAAGTCAAGGGGGAATGCCGAAATCATAAACAAGCCAAGGTCATATACCAGGAGATCACAGAAGATGGGTGAGGACGGACACAACGGAGCAGGGAGCGGATGGATGGACAGGAAACCAGGGGGAACAGGATCCAAGGTAAAGGGGAGAGCAGGAAGGGCAATCCAGGATAAGGATCGGGCCCAGAAAGCAGGCTCAGGGTCAGAGTAACAGGCTCAGGATCAAGGTTGTAGACTGATACCAGGGCGAGTTCTGTTTGAACTTGCCGGGTATAAATAGCGGCGTGCTGATTGCATTCAGGTCACACCTGAACGCAGGAAAAGCTGTGTGCTCCAACATACCAAGACCCCCCCGCTGGTGGAGGCCAGAACTGCAGCCAAAATAGGCAGATTTACCAGCAGGGGGGACCATTCCTGACAGTACCCCCCCTCAAAGGAGCGGCCTCCGGGCGCTCCAACCAGCTGTTGCTGGGGAAGGCTCATGGTGTCCTCAAACTGGGCAGCGGGCTCCGGGTCATCGAGCGGGTCAGCAGACGAAGGCTCCGGGTCAACAAGCTGGGCAGAGGGCATAGGCTCTGGGTCCTCAAGCTGGGCAGCGGGCTCAGAGTCCTCGAGCTGGGCAGCGGGCTCAGAGTCCTCGAGCTGGGCAGCGGGCTCCGAGTCCTCGAGCTGGGCAGCGGGCTCCGAGTCCTCGAGCTGGGCAGGGGGCTCTGAGTCATCGAGCTGGGCAGTGGGCTCCGAGTCATCGAGCTGGGCAGCGGGCGAAGGCTCTGGGTCATCGAGCTGGGCAGCGGACGAAGGCACCGGGTCATCGAGCTGGGCAGCGGATGAAGGCTCCGGGTCATCGAGGTGGGCAGCGGACGAAGGCTCCGGGTCATCGAGGTGGGCAGCGGACGAAGGCTCCGGGTCATCGAGCTGGGCAGCAGGCACAGGAACAGCAGGCTGGCAGACTGGCACAGGAACAGCAGGCTGGCAGACTGGTACAGGAACAGCAGGCTGGCAGACTGGCACAGGAACAGCAGGCTGGCAGACTGGCACAGGAACAGCAGGCTGGCACAGGAACAGCAGGCTGGCACAGGAACAGCAGGCTGGCACAGGAACACCAGGGTGGCAGGCTGGCACGAGAACACCAGGGTGGCAGGCTGGCACAGGAACACCAGGGTGGCAGGCTGGCACAGGAACACCAGGGTGGCAGGCTGGCACAGGGTTGAAAGGTTGAGCAACTGGCACTGAAACAGGCAGGACAGCCGACACCGGAACAGGCAGAGCAGCTGGCACTGGAACGGGCAGAGCAGCTGGCACCGGAGCAGGCTGGTCAGATGGCACAAGCTGGGCGGCTGGCACTGGAACAGGTAGAGCAGCTGGCACAGGAACAAGCTGGGAGACTGGCACTGGAACAGGTGGCACTGGAACAGATGGCACTGGGACAGGTTGAGCAGAGGGCACTGGGACAGGCTGGGTAACTGGCACAATGGTATGGGTTGGGAAGTACTTCCGTTTCTTTTTAGACTTAGACACTGCAGTTTTGCTAACAGAAGTGATGTATGAAGAGGATGGAATTAAGTAGGAGGAAGGATTGGAATATGGCAGAGACACAGGAATGGTGACTGGAGGAGGTTTTTGTGGAGTTGTTACTGGTGAAAAGGAAGAAACAGGTGGATTAAAGGCGGGGTAGGTACAACAAGTCAGAAGGCTGGCCGGAGGCCGGCCTGTATTTGTGGGAGGAGTCTGAGAGTACTTAAGACTCCCTCCCTGTCGGTGCTGGGTCGGCGTAGGGTTCTGGGTTGAGGAAGGGGGGTGGCATGTCGGCGTCAGCAGACGCCATTCAGCCGTCGGCTTTGGAGGAGGGAGGGGTTGTCCACCCGCCCGCACGCGCATGGCGGCTCCACGTGTCTGACCCAGATTTGTTTCTTTCCCCCCGGGTTCCACATCTTCCCACCCTACCTGCCTGCCTCTCCAGCCGGTCAGCCACCCTTCTCCCGCCGCCGGCGGTCACGTGGTTCCTCCGGTACTCGTCCGGGTCCTCCTCTCACCGCCCGCCCGCTGTTTTCTCCCTCCAGCATGGAGGGAGCTGCCCGCTGCTTCCCCCGGTATTCACGCGGGGGGGGGGGGATGCCTGCCCGCCCGCCTGTTGTATTTTCTCCCTCCAGCATGGAGGGAGCCGTCCGCCGCTTCCCCAGGTGTCACGCCGAGGGGGGGGGGATGCGCGCCCGCCCGCCTGCCTGTTGTATTTTCTCCCTCCAGCGGGGAGCCGTCCGCTGCTTCCCCCGGTGTACACGCCGGGGGGGGGGGGGGGCAGGGATGCCCCGCCCGCTGTTTTCCTCCCTCCAGCATGGAGGGAGCCGTCCGCCGCTTCCCCCGGTGTTCACGCCGGGGGGGGGGATGCGCGCCCGCCCGCCTGCCTGTTGTATTTTCTCTCCTCCAGCGGGGAGCCGTCCGCTGCTTCCCCCGGTGTACACGCCGGGGGGGGGGGCAGGGATGCCCGCCCGCTGTTTTCTCCCTCCAGCATGGAGGGAGCCGTCCGCTGCTTCCCCCGGTGTTCACGCCGGGGGGGATGCTCGTCCGCCCGCCCGCTGTATTTTCTCCCTCCAGCAGCGGCATGGGGGGGCTGTCCCCATATTTTACTCGGGACATACTGGAGGAGGGGGGGGGCGGTTCATGTATGGGTCTTGCTGGCAGCTGGGGGGGTGTCTGCCATTTTTTTCCAGGGGTCACATGCTGGCTACTTGGGGGAGGGGCTGGTCATGCTAGCGGCATGGGGGGGGGGCTGTCCACCTTTTACTCAGGTCGGGGGGGGCTTTGCCCCTAGGGTTTTGCGTCCCACGTTTGCTGTCATAGTGTTTCTGCCCCCACGTTTGCTGTCATAGTGTTTCTGCCCCCACGTTTGCTGTCATAGTGTTTCTGCCCCCACGTTTGCTGTCATAGTGTTTCTGCCCCCACGTTTGCTGTCGTAGCGTTTCTGCCCCCAGGTTCTTCTGTCGTAGCGTTTCTGCCCCCAGGTTCTTCTGTCGTAGCGATTCTGCCCCCAGGTTCTTCTGTCGTAGCGATTCTGCCCCCAGGTTCTTCTGTCATAGCGATTCTGCCCCCAGGTTTTTTCTGTCATAGCGTTTCTGCCCCCAGGTTTTTCTGTCATAGCGTTTCTGCCCCCAGGTTTTTTCTGTCATAGCGTTTCTGCCCCCAGGTTTTTCTGTCATAGCGTTTCTGCCCCCAGGTTTTTCTGTCATAGCGTTTCTGCCCCCAGGTTTTTCTGTCATAGCGTTTCTGCCCCCAGGTGTTTCTGTCATAGCGTTTCTGCCCCCAGGTGTTTCTGTCATAGCGTTTCTGCCCCCAGGTATTTCTGTCATAGCGTTTCTGCCCCCTGGTTTTTCTGTCTTATTTCTGCCTCAGCGTGTCAGGCGCAGTGTTTGTCTCACACAATTCTGTCTCAGGTTCTATTCTTGCATTGGCCATAGCTATAGTATCATGCGTTCTGCCCCCGGTTTTCTGTCTTAGCGTTTCGGCCCACACGATTTTTGTCATAACATTTGGCATTGCATATCTGCCTCAGTGTTGCAGGTGCAGCTTTCTCTCATACCGTTTCTGACAGATTTTGCCTCAGCGTTTCAGGCTCAGGGATTCTATCATACCATTCTGCCTCAGGTTTCTGTCATTACATTTGCCTCAGCGTTTTCTCTCATACCGGCAGGTTCTGCCCCAGGGTTCTGTCATAGCGTTTCTGCCCCGGGTTTTTCTATCATAGCGTTTCTGTCATAGCATTTATGCCCTAGGTTTCTGGCATAGCGTTTCTGCCCCAGGTTCTGGCATAGCGTTTCTGCCCCAGGTTTTCTGTCATAGCGTTTCTTCCATAGCTTTTCTGCCCACGTTTTTCTGTCTGGGCACTACGGCCCCCACGTTTTTCTGTCTGGGCACTACGGACCCCACGTTTTTCTGTCTGGGCACTACGGCCCCCACGTTTTTTCTGTCTGGGCACTACGCCCCCCACGTTTTTCTGTCTGGGCACTACGGCCCCACGTTTTTGTCATTTCTGTCTGTCATTGCATTTCTGCCTCGGCATTTCAGGCTCAGTGTTGCTCTCATACCATTTATGCCCAGGTTTTGTCATTTTAGTTTTGCCTCAGCGTTGCTCTCATACCATTTCTGCCCCAGGTTTCTGTCCTATAATTTTTTCCTCGGCATTCAGGTTCAGCGGGTCTCCCATACCTTTTCTGCCCAAGGTTTTGCCATAAGTTTTCAGGCTCAGCAGCTCTGCCGCCCCCGCGATTTCTGTCCCCCTCATTTTCTGTCATAGCATTGCTGCCCCTGCCACACGATTTCTGTCATATCTTTTTGCTGCCCC